>NJDC01000894.1:23304-40259 GCA_002245475.1 Calephelis virginiensis | reverse complement strand
AACAACACATTAACATTTTATTTTATTAACATACTAGGTGTTGTCTGCGGCTTCGCCCGTATTTGCACAGGAACTCGCTGTATGATCGGGATTAAAAGTAGCTTATATGTTAATCCAGGTCACAATCTATCTGTTTTCCAAATTTGAGACAAATCCGCTCATCCATTCGATCGTGAAAGAGTAACAAACATCGATACATACATGTTATTGTAGTATGGAAGAAAGACAAGCTCACTGAGTTACTTTCATCAGATCATCTGAGTGTGTGAACACGATTCTAATCCGGTAGTCGTTTATAACAATGTCGTTGCCCACAACTACCACTTGTATGGTTCTCGTGAATATTTTTTTTCTGATTCTGTTTCACATACACAAAATATAATATTTTCTTCGGTTTCCCTGGGATTTCATTGATTCCAATGCGTTCCTTCTTTTTGGAAAGTCTCTAACATTCAGGATAAAATGTAAGTTGCTGGCTGAACAGTTATTGCAAATGTTTTAATATTGTTGCAATTTCTATTTCCATATATTGTTCAACAAGTTTACTCTCTCGCTCTTTTCACGTCGCAATAATATGTTCACGTAGCATCGGAGATGTTTAACCCATAGTAGTATATTATATATATAGACAATACCACAAAGTATTGTAACACTTAGGACTGTAGTATGACCGCCTAATTGGGGGTTAGCGTACCCGCCTAGCTCCACCGATCAACCATGAAGCTCGGGCTCGTTTCCTGACGGGTGTCAAAATCTGTGTGGTGAACATCGAGGTCTGTATTTTCGGATATGGGTGCTCACAGATATCTAATATCCCAATATTTATTATCTATACCAATATCTAAGTATTTCTATGTATTAGTATCGTTGTCTCACACCGTTAACATAAACATATAGATTGTTTACTTCGAGGTTAGACAAATTTGTGTTATTGGTCCATAGAAATATAGAGTTCAGATATTATCACATTTAGTCTCGGTTCAAATTTTGATGAATATAATAGATACAAAGCAACACTGGAAAACTCATGCAAAAAAATTGGCTGAGTTAGACATATGACATAGAAATATTATTTATATTACCTATCAAAATATGGGATTGTACCAAAAAAAATACGATGTATTCAACGATTTTAAAATAAATATTGCTAATGCGCACTGGTAGCAAAAAAACGATGACCTTCAACGGGACTTCAAAATGGATGTCGTCAATTATATAATACTAGCAGTTTCACGCAGTTTCGCCTGCGTAACTTGGCTTTTACTGCACCGATTCTGATGAAACAAAGCCTGTCACTCAGGCATAATGTTTCATTCTAACGGTGAAAGAATTTTTGAAATTAGTCTAATAGTTTCAGTGCTATTCATTTCAAACAAACAAACAAACAAACGAAAAATCAAACATTTCCTCTTTATAATATTAGAGAGTATAGAAATAAGTTAGTTTTGGCGCCATCGTAAAAGAAGACAGTCATATTTTTTTTGTGATTATTGAACTTCAGTATACACGAAGTTCAATAATCACAAAAAAAATATAATTTTAATAATATAAATTTATAATAAAATCATTTTATTCATTCATTCAGCAACTAATTCCGCCAAATCTTACAAAATGAGCTTGAATAAGAAAACCACCGCATTACTCAAGACCCTAATATAACTTTTTGTAACTTCTGAATATAAAACTTAAGAAGTGACTTGAATATAAATAACAAGAAAAATAATTAAAAAAAAGTATCTTAACGCCCATGTCCCCGAAGGGGTAGCAGGGGCACCACCAGGGCACACACGACTAGCCGAAGACAATAAGTCCCATAATGTGATAGGTGACAAGCCTATCGCCAACCGGGCACATATCCAGTACCGAGTAACATTTTTTTTTTTATTAAGACAATGTAAAAAAACCCGTTTTCTCTGTGTTGCCCGACGCGGAAATCAAAACCGGGACCTCATGAAGTCAAGTCAACAGAGGCGAAAAAAAAATATGAATACGGAAGAAGTGGCAGCGCAGCCTGACGGTCTTGGCCGGTCCCAGAAAGGGACAAATCAATTATAAACAAGTACAAGTAGCCTATGTATACAGTTCTACAATAAACTTCCCAATTATATGAAAGAACTTCCAATTAATAAATTTAAGAAATGTGTTAAATGTAAATTAAATGAAAAGGGTTATTATAACATTGCTGAATATTTAGCAGATAAGACTGCTTGGGATTAATTGCTCCTCATGCCAATCTCTTATAATATACAATGTATCATTACATAAATTATTGTGAATAAATTGTAAAGTAAGAAAAAAAAAGACAAGCCCGCTGAGTTTCTTGCCGGATCTTCTCAGTGTGCGGCCGCGTTCCGATCCGGTGGTAGATTTATTATTATATAGACCCGTCACAAGTGCCTCTTGTAGGTTTATGTGAAATAAAGATGATTTATTATTATCACTAAACTTCACCAACACAGACTTCAGCACAATGTGAACATCGAGACAAATACCACAGACACGTAAAAAGTCTAAAAAGTACAAAGGCGTATGAACTCGTATAGTGCTAAAATAAGGTGATAGAGCTTAAAGTTTACAATACAGATGTGACTAACGTGTAGACACCAAGTAAAAGTTGATGGACTAATACTTAATAAATTATATTAATTAGTAACTTAGTAAATCATGTAAAATGAAAATTACTGGCTAGTCTTTCGTAAAGTAGAGAAAGAGTTATATCGAGAATAAGTTTCTCTTGTTGATATAAACAAGAAAAACCTGTTTTCAACAGCATCGTATATTTTATTGTTAGGTACCTCATTTCGTATGAAAATTAGATTCTGAAATCCTCATTGTCTACCGTCTCATGTGACAAAGCCCTATAGATTGTGTCTTCGTCTATTGAAATTGAGCTGTCTTCTAATCGTATTTTCAAGCGCTGTGGCTCCAATCACCGTCAGATAACTGAGTTTGGGATGTGATCGTGGATGCAACGTGTGAAATAACTCATTGGGGATCATAATCACTTTACCCAAGTTTAATATACCGGTGTTTACATGTCATTACATCATAATTTGATAGTTCGAGGGCAATATTTAAAGTTTTAGAACTGGCCGCTTATAACATAATTAAAGAATAAGTTTAAATTTTGAAAAAGGAATTCCTTGCCAGTATTATTCACAAATTATTATAAAGTATTTTATTATGCTACGGTATTACCGAGATGTACCATGGACGTGTAATGTACTCATGAAGCTATATTACCACTAAAGATTACACTCCTAATGAAGAGCTGATGTTATTTACAAATACTGCTGACTCATTGTAACGTACTGAGCCTTTACCATGAGTTGGTATAGATTACGTTCAGTAAGTTACGTGTCGAAATTTATGACACTTTTAAAAGTGTGTTTCTCTTAGTCACCAATAGAGGCGCTGTTCAAAGTTTTCATACAAATGATTTACAGAGACAGTAGCGAGTATAGTAAACTTGTCAAGCCGTAAACTCATGGTAAGGGCTCTGACCTGTCTTTCATTTTGACTTTGTTAGCTGACATCACAAGTCTCTCAGAACGAGGGGTCCATGCATTGGATTGAGTCAGCAGTATTGGGAAATGCTTGTCTTTGTTAGAAGTGTGTGTACATTTAGTAGTGTTTTAGCTTCATGAATGTACATAATTCTTTTGTCATCTGTTTTCTGATTTAACGTCAACTGAAAATAGTCTATCACTTTTTTCAACAAGAAAATTATGATAGACTTCGATTGGCCTTTTACGACAAAGCTAAATCTCGTTCCACTATTCATAACTAGTTTAACGAATATAAATTTGCTAGCACTAATGAAGATGAACTGCATGAAGTACGGTCTTTTACAGCAACCACTGACGATATCACGACAGAGCCTGACAAAAGAATGACCTACCTACCAGTAGATTTGAACAAGCTTAGTCATCGGGATTCAGTACCCTTGACTCATTCAAGCGTACAAAAACTTCCATGAACATTTAGCGGTCAGAGAGCTTTGTTCGGATCAGAAAACTGTCACTGCAGGGTGGCAGAGTATGTTGATATTGTTTGCCACTTGTTTTGAAAAATGTTCGGGAGAAATTATATCGTTACGGGTTATAGTGATGAACGGTTCCTAGACCCGTCGCCAGAATAACCCATCATCACACGTCGCTAATAGGGATTCCACACGGATTTAAACATTGATTTGCATCCGTGTGGAACGTTAATTTATTCCAAATTGTGATTTGTTTCAAACAAAGTTTCCATTTGTAAAAGGCGTGATTTTGGCGACTGCAACCGTCTGAATGGTGCTTAAGTGAATGATCAAATAATTTCCGATGACAGACGTGGAATTACTAGGTCACCTGACGTAAAGTTCCCACCTCGCACATTTTGATTTCTTTTCCCGAAAATAAAAGGTAAAATTAGTTTTATAGACGCCGAGAAAACAGTGACTGCATTTCAAACCCCCTACGGTCGAGCGGTCAAAGCCTTTTCTCAGTAGTGCCATCGGAGACATCGACGTATTTGATATGAGACACTATTTTTATGACATTGGAAGGCAAACAAGCAGACGAATTTCCTGATGGTAAGAAATTTACGGCGCCTAGAGACACCAAAGGTGGTAATGGTGCGTTGCCAACCTGAGGCGAGGATGTTAGATCTCGAACAAAAGTAAGTTTACCGGCTACCTTACCGTCCGAACCGGAACACGTCAACGACAACGATACAACGATGTTAGTGACGGTAAGCCTATGCTTGCCTTTTACAAACTACCTGGCAGGAAGGCAGATGGTCTATTATTAGACCTCAGGGAAAACAAATGGAGCCAGACGGCTGCTCCTCAGTACCCCTCTTTGTTGAAGAGGTGGCAGGGCAGTGGGCGATTTGACCAGCGTGGGTCGTGGTTGTGAAGCCATTGGAAGAGAGTTTGGGGTTTGTCACATAACCCGCATCGTCACGGGATCGCAGCAGATGCTGTCACGACACCCCGAAGTGGGGCATGCCGTATTGCGCTTCAATTCAGGCAGTTAACTGCTCCCTGTTAAGTGGAATTAAACTTGTGTGACTTTAGTTGGTAGGAGCCCTCTGTAACCGGCTACTTTCCCCAAAAGTGGCAGATTTCCACACATAAGTAGCACACTCTACATCATAGGGGAGCATAAGTTAATGGCTTGTTACCGGCAAGACCACTGGTTGTAAAGATCTGTGCAACAATTTATCCGGGTAGAATCCACCTCCTTGCCTATTCCTGCCACCACAATTGCAATGTCATGTTTTATTCTGGAGCGTATTACAGCCGATTGACTTGCCCAATAGACATAATAACCACAACATACGACAATAAAGTTTATGGTGTCTATAGGTCACTGTGTGTCTCGCTCGACATCAGGAGAGCCGTATGTTTTTCCCTGTCGAACGCCATAAAAAAACTCCTTCAACTACATAGTACAAAACAAAGCCGCTTCCTGTGTCCCTATGTCCCTTATATGCTTAAATCTTTAAAACTACGCAACGGATTTTGATGCGGTTTTTTAATGGATAAAGTGATTGAAGTGGAAGATTTATAGGTATGTATATTTCATAACCGTGCGAAGCCGGGGCGGGCCGCTAGTAGTATAATATCGTCACAAGTGCCTCTTGTAAGGTTAATGTGAATAAAAATATATTCTATTCTATTCTATAAAATAACTACAAAAGACTACGAAAGAATTGAATGGAAATATGTTAAAATTATTCTCAAGTCAATCTCAAGTTCATAAGGTAGATTATGTTTAAGATCTCATTCTTCTTGTAAGGTTCACTGTACTGTCCCATTTTTGTTTGCCCCGTGGGAAGCTTTTTTATTAACGAACCTACGCCCTTAGATTTACCTCGCGGCAATAAATCTTTACATTTTTCATTCAATCCCAGGTATCAGCGTCCGTACCCAACCTGTTTTAAAAATGACGAAGCTTAGATTTTAAGCTTGAAGTCTAGTAATTAATTAAATAAAAACCGATTAAAATTAGTTTCTATATTCCTTATCGACTGCGCTCGGTGGAATCCCATTTTATACACAATTTATAAATATCACTTGTATGTACTTTCCAAGTAACAACAAACAAGAGATATATTTTATAAATTGTGTCTATCTAATCTAAAGAAAAAAGACACTTAGAATTTCAAGCCATACGTCTTCTTTCTCTCGCTGTCTATGCTCTAATCATTTGAGCTTCAAAGAACTCAAATCACGTGGTGGAGGTCACGTCCAATAGCAATAACACTATGTAGCTAAGAAAACTCTATATCATACGTATTTTATAATGGCCATAAAAGGTATTTGTTTGGATTCAACAAAGCATTACAGTGACCCATCACTGTTATATTACCTAAAATATCTGCATTAGGGATACTAATAGCCACAAAGCTATAACGAGTCTACTACATATCTATATCAGCTGTATATGTGTACATTAAAGTATCTTCACGCCCATATCCCCGAAGAGGTAGGCAGAGGTACAACCAAGGCACCCACGATTAGCCGAAGATACTAAGTCCCACAATGTGATAGGTGGCAAGCCTATCGCCAACCGGGCTCAATTCCAATCCCGACCAACATTTTTTTTATTAGAAAATTGGAAAAATCCAATTTTCTTTTTGTTGGCCGACCCGGGATTCGAACCCGGGACCTCATGCACTCATTATGCGTGAAAGGACAAAACAATTCCGTTTACTTTTATATTGTTTTTATAAAATAAAAGAGTTAAATTTAATTCAATAATCATAATTAACACTAAGACAGGACTGCGTCTGTCAAATCGGCTAGTATATATAATATACATAAATTAACAGTATATATGTGAATTTTAAATTAATATTTAATGTAATTTACTCTATAGTTACTATAATTATTGTGTCAAATTGAATGCCATAGTAATGGTCTACCACTTTAAACTGCGTTGTTAAAATTGTAAGAACCAATGTATTTGAAACAATAAAATATATTTGCTTTGTTTTTTTTAACACGATCGTATTACTTTACGGTCAATAATAATAATTAAGAGATAGTGCTTTCTTACATCAGCTGTTATTTTTCGATAAATAACAAAAATATCTTAGCAAAAAAAATTTGGTAGTTTATCTTTATCTACAGCTAGGTTATTAATATTGGCCATTGGTGTCACTTCTACCAAACAACCATAGGGTGCAGGAGACTATTCAAATAATCAAACCTAGTTAAGGGACATATACCTACATAAAGTTTGATCATACATACGTAGGCATCAATAGCTGGTTCTGTGTAGGTCACGTATTGCAATTACCAACCATTGTGTGGGTTGGTGTATGTACCACGTGAACATTTTGCTCACCCGTGATAGACACTGCTACCAATTTGAATCGCACGTGGTAATTTCGTCCATGCTGAACTTGCTCCATTCATTTTAGTTTAGCATGCCCACCTCAATCATTAACACTTACAGTCCATATGTCTGTATATTACAAATTTCGTCTACTTATTGCAAGAACTCATTAACTGCAAAAATCACTCAATGCATTTTTTTCATGGATGGATTCATTTTGACATATTCTGCAAGATGCAAAAAGTCACTAATTTCTAACTAATTTATAGAAACTACAATTTAAATTACGCGCTTCGGTTTTACACTTTTTACACTTTATACTTTTATTTTTAAATTGGCTGACCTAATCTAAATTAAAGCGAAATGATGAATTATGTAATAACAACTCTATATACTGATATCTTTAAAATGCATTTGGATTTCCGAAGCTTGGCGAATATAGCCGAAGCGCATAATTTAATTAGTACTACAATACGTTAAGGCGTTACGCAGCTTGCTATATAAGATAACATAACCACCAACTAAACCGAGCTAAATTACCGTTTATCTTAGACTAGTATATTATATTTTATGTGTACATATAAAAAATAATCCCTATTGGAAATGGCCACGAGCCATCGCCTTAACTCATTAACCAATTTTGCTAATTATTTTTTGTTGTGTCAGTAATTGTTAGAAGAAGTTTCTTACGAAAAGAAAGTTCGGGTAAATTGCATGTAAAAAAGGAAAACCAATGTTTTAATTCATATAAACAGTCAGTTTCAAGCAATACGAAGTACGCCGTTTTGGCTAATAGTTTATTAACAACAGTTTGTAGAAACACGTTAGTTTAACAGAAATAAAACCTTATATGAATGACTATAAAACTTTTTTTTTTTTGCAAGAAGATCTTGTTTTGTTTTTATATTACCATATTTGTTTACATATCCGTTTTATTAGAGAAACAAGTAAATAATATATAATGTTAATTTGGACAAAGTCCGGTAATATTATTATTTCAAAAAGCGGCTTTTTCTTCCCGTTCAAAAGTTTCTTCTTTCGCATACAAAATTTATTTCAAGGGCAAGGAAATACAACAGCGTAATGATACATGAATTGTAAATTTTTAACAACAATTGTTTGGATCAGCGTGTCTTGCTATGCAGCAGAGCTAATTTTAAGATAATATAATTAATTGGTATTTATCATATAGCTCTGCCGCAGAGCACGACATAATTTTTTTGTCAAAAATTGTCAAGAGAATATAAAAGTATCTTCACGCCCATATTCTCGAAGAAGTAGGCAGATGCACAACCAGGGCACCTATGACTGTCCGAAGACATTAAGTCCTACAATGTGGTAGGGGGCAAGTCCTTCGCCAACCGCGCACATGTCCAATTCCGGGCATGATATGTTTAATTGTATATAAAATATCATAAAGGTAATAATATTTGTCAAACTAATGACATGGACAAAAAAACACCTCTATGTCGCAGTCTTTATCAAAAACCGATACGATTAGATAGGTAATACACCAAATACCCTGCATATTTTGGTTTGATGAAGTTTTTTTTTTCAGTTCCATGAATGGGGAACATAGTGCTAAAGTTTCCGAAATAAAAGTTATTTAAACATCATTAATAATTTTCTGACTAACACATCTTTGAAGACTAATTAAATCACATCATTTCAGCTTAGATGATTTCTACCACATTTTATTTTATATTTGTGCATAAACTAAACTTATTTTTGATGCATGCCATCTTGTTTGAATTAACGAAAACAAAAGAGATAGGACATTTTAGACATGTCAGAATAGGCCAGACATGTGTAATTGTGACGTTTATAATCAATTTTTCCGAGGAATAGATTAAATGTCTGTAGAATTGTTGTGTACTTACAGACTAATCAGATATCACTAAAAATGTTTTGTCTTTCTTTATTGCCTTCGTTGAAAGAAGGAATATGGTGGTAATTTTGTTTAGTCAACAAAATAACCACCACTTGTTTTTCTGTCTATGTTTCTTACTATTATATTCTCATTTTATCTCTTGATACTCTATTACATTGTTAGGTATTATGGCAATCTCATATTCCATCATTACTGGGCTCCAATTTCGCGAGCTTTTGTTGACACAATAGATTTAACAGGATTAACCGAGTTTGACGTCAACCATAACACAATGATATCTAAATGAGCATTATAGTGTACATAAGCACTTAATTTATGTGTGTTTAAGTGTGTTGTGTAATTTATGTTTAAGTGTGTTCAAACAATGGCAAATACTAGCTCTGGTAGGAAGGGTAGCCTAGTACCCAATCATTTTGTTTATAAAACCCTTAAAGTGAATGATTGCCCCAATTTAATCGCTTGAACTGCAAAAAAAATTACAAAATATATGTGTAGTTCGTTCAAACAATGGCGAGCACTAACATTGTGATGACCCAGTATACCCAATACCCTTCCTGTGTTGGGTATTCTAGTACCTAACCTAATAAGTTGATTTATAAAATTTTCAAAATGAATAACTTCCCAATTTATTTACATAAACTGCTTGTTAGCAGTTTGTATGTGTTCCAAATAAAATTTGCCTTTAAAAATTTTAAGAAAATATGCTTATACAAAAAAAAACAAAAATACTAAACTAGGCAACAAAAAATACTTAACTTTCTTTCTCATTAAGTAGGTGTATGTCTCTATAAATAAATAGCTGATTTTTTTCGATTTTGTATACTTTATTAGTTTTCAAATACGATGTGATTTAAAAAAAAAGTATCTTCACGCCCATATCCCCGAAGAGGTAGGCAGAGGTACAACCAAGGCACCCACGACTAGCCGAAGACACTAAGTCCTACAATGTGATAGGTGGCAAGCCTATCGCCAACCGGGCACATTTCCAATCCTGACCAACATTTTTTTTATTAGAAAATTGGAAAAATCCAATTTTCTTTTTGTTGGCCGACCCAGGATTCGAACCCAGTACCTCATGCAGTCAAGTCCAACACCCGGACTGCTAGACCACAGAGGCGATTATTAGACAATCGCAATAGGTATAGTGTGAGCAAGTCACCGGCAAGCAGTAAGGTTGGGATTCGCGGTTTTAAAAGCCGCATACTTAGTTTCTCACCAATATTATAAGTACATATACTTATATTTGTGAGTTCAAAAATATCCTACAGCTTATTAACCGACTCCAAGTAAGGAGAAGGTTTTCAATTCAACTGCATGTTTTTTTTTGTGTTTGTTTGGCGATTACTAGGCCAAAAGTCAGCCGATTTTAATGCTTTTTTTTACGAATTAATAATAGAATTAGTTTTGAATTGTAATTAATAGTGCATAAACGTTGAAAAAGTTAAACGTTATCAATTATAACACTTAAATTATTTACTATCAGAATTGTTACAATTATAATAGAAATAAAATTTATTTGGGACTATTTCGGAGCCACTTGGTATATTTCAAAAAAATAATTATCCAATTCTGACGTAGTACCCAATGAAGTAGTTGGAATCGGTTTTGCAGTTTTACTACATCTAATTATAAGGACAGAGGCGTTACTTGTTACATGTAAATTCAAAACAAGACAGATAAAGACAAAGTAAGTCATAAACATAAGTCGACAAATAAAATTATTTTAAGAAATGTTTGCCTTTATAGTAAAATTATTCAGTTCTTTCGCAGAGCCTACTCGTAGATATATCCTATCTTTCAAATTGGACTAAATGACAATTAAAAAATTTGGCGAAATTCGATTCAGCAGTTTCGGAGTTCATCCTGATCACATCTTGACGGTTTATCGTGGCTTGATAAGACAACACCGAAATACTAGACGGCAAGAAATATACAACAAGCCTCTCTACAAAACGTTGCTATGTCAACAGGTTTATGTACTAGATTTAGGTCACATAAGTAATTGCAAAACTGAAGCCACATAATTGTGCTCACTACGGCCTTGTATTACTTTCGGTATCTATTTAAAAACAAAGCTGGCCTAAAAGATAACTTATTGACATCAACTAATACTTTAATACTTATTCTAATATGTCAAACTTAACTATGCAACTTGTGGGGTAACTCTTGAATCTCAAGTTCATACAAATTGGAAATTGGAGTCGGATATATCATTTTCGGTACTCCAGAATACAACAAGAAATTCTAAATTCAAAAAGGTCCACTAACCCGACAAAATAATGTACAGTTTATTATTAACTATATGTTTTTGGTTTTGGCGCCATCGACAGAAAAGATGGTCGAAGTTTTTTCATAATTATTGAATTTCGTGTTGATATTGAGTGAATTTAGTAATTTTTGGTGGTATTTTGTACAATTTTGTTCAGTGAAAGTGCACAAATGAAATTGTCATGAAGAATTTAGCGTATCGTGTATTTCCTCGCTGCAAATCATTATATGAGCTTGAGTAATGAGGCCACCGCATTACCCGAGAGCCTGACATGACTTACTGACGACTTATGACTGATGACTAATTATAATTGATTAAAATTGATATAAAATTTGATGCAAATTTCTACTTGACTAATGGCAAAATACTAACGTGAAGGCCAAAACCAAAAGAAAGAACTATATGTTGACAATTCACTAATATTGTGTTCACGAGTACCGAAAATGACAGCGATACCGATTCGCAATTAAGGTGAAATCGAGATTTAAAAGTAACCCTACTGTTATTACAGCACAATTGTGACAAAATGTGTCAAATTCAAAAACCTGTCTACAGTCAGCAATAAGCATACTAGTGTCTTTTTACGAAGTTAATTTTGATAATTATTGAAATATATCCTTGTTTTCCTAGTCACTAATCTGTAGTAGTCTTCTTATTTAAAAAAAAAGTAAAGTAAAGTAGTCTTCTTATTTAAGATGGGTTGACATAAGCATTTCAATGATTTCATCAATCGAAGATCAAAAAGAAGAACAATAGTAATGTTGCATGGGCGACCATGGACGGACTCTACAGATAGGCCGATTGCAATTAAAAAAACGAGGGGTTGCACTCCGGGAGTGCCGGCAGAAGTGAAAACTTGAACATTAACGTTGTGCATTTTCGATATTTTGGAATGGTTAGGGAATAATTTTGCACGAATTGCTTTATTTATCAGTATGAAAGTACTATCATTTATGTGGTAGAATACAATATTCATTTATTGCGCTATCACAAACATGACAACACGAACATTTCATATTCGATCAGGTCACGTGTCCTGACGCGAGTTTAGAAGTTTTTACCCATTCCAAAAAACATGCGCAACGCCGCTACAGAAGTTTTCACTTCAAAAAATAAGTTTTGCTTCTGTAACATAACAAACATACATACACCGCTTTGCTTCCAGATTATACATATATCCGCTGAGAAGAGTAGGCTGCCCATCTGCCTCTCTGCCGGGCAGCTCGTACAAGGGTTAGGACCACCAAGACCCCTGGTAGTAGAGTGCTGTGCAGCAACTTGCCCGGGTCCATCCCTTCAGGGATCCACCGCCTTCCGTATTCCTGCCGCCATAATGATTATCATGTTCTAGTCCGTCCGGAGGTTAGGGTGGCGGGTAAACTTGCACAAGAGGCCTAAAATTTCATTCGCTATATAGCAACGCACCTGTAAAATCGTTAGTTTCTATAGGCCACAGTTGTCTTTTACTTTCAAAAGAAACATGTGCTCATTTGCTGACCTATCAAATAAAAAATAGATCACAAACATAGCCTATCCCAAACAAACAAATTATTTTTATTTCAGACAACATCGTAACCCTAAACTGCAAGAAATAACAAGATTCTCAACAATGGCGTTCTTATGTCAACAGTCTTGAACCTTGGAAATAGGTCACCTAAGTAATTTCTAAGCTCAACCAACATTGTGTTTACTGCCGCCTTGCAGGGCTTGCAGTATCTATTTAGAAACGAAACTTGTACACATCCAAACTTAGTTAATTTTGTATTAACTGTTGGAAGAATGACTAAGCAACTTTCAATCCGAATGTTTAAAACACAACAAAAAATAATTTAAACCACTGAAGCATTTTTTATTTTCTAATAAACTACATAATAAATACTAAAAACTAAAATATTTAAATGCGTAAGTTTGCTTATTTCATTATTAGATATTTTTTAATGAATCGCCTCTGAGGTCTAGCGGTCCAAGTGTTTGACTTGACTCCATGAGGTCCTGGGTTCGAATCCCGGGTCGAGCAACAAAAATAAAATGTGGTATTTCCAATTTTCTTATAAAAAAATGTTGCTCGGGATTGGATATGTGCCCGGCTGACGATAGGCTTGCCATCTATCACATTGTGGAACTTAGTGTCTTCGGCTAGTCGTAGGTTTCGCTTCGACTCGCCCGGAATGCTACCATCACCTTGCTTATTCCTGCATCCATTCAGCGATTCGGAGGATAATGTAGACAGTAACCTTATTTTGCTCGAAGTCGGCCGACTCCGGGCCGTCTTCAGGTTTTAGACTTTCAGGCTTCAGGTTGGCAAAGCGCCATATCCACCTTTGATGTCTCTACGCCGCGTGAATTTCTTACAATCAGGAAATACGTCTGCTTATCTGCTTTCCAAAATCATAAAACAAACATGAACACGAAGGACGAGTAAGTATACAAAATGTATTAAAGGATTTCATGAAAATAAAAAATAATTAATTTAAGCGTATAAACGAAATATTTATTTGCTTCCCTGAATAAATAAATCTACGTGTTTGTGAATCCTGCCAACTTTGAAAATTACAAAATCGAAATACAATAAACATGGATAAAAATTCTTTTAAGATGAATAACCCGAGGCTTCATTGTTATTTTTGTATAGATTTTTTGCGTTGGCTGCTAATGGATTTTCAATATTTGTGTTGACAGACAGATGAGGGAAATGGCGTGACCTTTCAATGTAACTGCTGTTGAGTTTTCTGCAGTTAAATACTGAAAGGTAATGTATTCGCAACAAAATGTTCATCTACTATCTTGCAAAGTAATATCTCACGTAATTTATATATATATTGCCTCTGTGGTCTAGCGGTCCAGGTGTTGGAGTTGACTTCATGAGGTCCCAGGTTAGACTCCGGGGTCGGGACTTAGGAAATGTGGTTACTCCAATTTTCTGATAAAAAAAATGTTACTCGGTATTGGATATGTGCCCGGTTGGCGATAGCCTTGCCACTTAGCGCATTGTGGGACTTAGTGCCTTCGGCTAGTCGTGGGTGCCCTGGTTGTGCCTCTGCCTACCACTTCAGGGATATTGGCGTGCAAATGTTTTTTTTTAAATTTAAATATATTATATCTTACTTTAGATATATAGATATAAAAAATTACGTGTCACGTTGTTTGTCCGCAATGGACTCCTAAACAACTTAACCGATTTCAATCGAATTTGCACATCGTGTGCAGTTTGATCCAACTTGAAAGATGAAAGATAAGATAGCTTACATTTTATGATCACAAAAATTACCGTCCGAGCGAAGCGAGAACAGGCAGCTAGTAATACATAAAATTCTCCTGTCACAATGTTTATCACAAAACTCCTCCGGCTTTGACCGAATCTTATGAAATTTTGTGTGTTTGTTGCCATACATAACCCTAAGGGATAAGGATGATTCGTTACAAAAACGTGTTTTATTCCGAGCAACATATTTCAATTACTTTTTTTATGATTCTTTAACTGGCTTTTTTATTTTTTTTAAACCTCCTTTTTAAAAACCCTATTTTATTTTTTAGTAATTGAAAATTGAAGATGCTTATGATGAAAGATCTCAATAAAGCTCTTAAGATCAATTTTATAGTCAGTTTTATTATCTTAGTTAGTGTTAATTAGTGTCTTCGGCTAGTCGTGGGTGCCTTGGTTGTACCTCTGCCTACTTCTTCGGGGATATGGGTGTGAAGATACTTTTTAGTTAATAGATATCTGCTCATTTAGTCATCTTAGCTGCTGTTACTCGTCATATTTCACCAAATTGTTATTTCTAAACCTGCTTCAATCTCACAAACAAAACAAAACACCGGTTTTGATGATATCTATTACATGGTAAATTATCAGTCATTAGTTAAGGATTATAACCCGCACATGCACTTATACCTTGAACTACTATTTCAATTACGTTTTGTTTGCACTTTAACGTGTAATGTTTTCTTCATGTTGTTATTTCTCTTCTATAGAACTACAAAAAAGTCCGTCATAACATACGTTTATACTTTAAGGATAGCCCACTTTATCCATTATGACTCTTACAATATTTTAACTCGAAATGTTGATTTTTTGTTGACAAGTTTTAATCTACTTATTATAAAGGAATCCTAAAATTTTAAATTTGCAATAACCCTCCACAAATACTACTACAACAGGCAATATCGATGTGCTGATATATTATTACTAGATAATATTATTCTTGATATCATTAAGAACATTGAAAACTTAACAGGATTAACTTCAAACTTAACAGGACTGAATCATCTAAAAAATGTAGCTGAAGCAATACTTCAGCTAAGGAAAAATGTAGCATAGTCCGGCTTTAACGCCAGACAAAAAAAATGACAAAAGTCAAGAGGTGGCTACATGGAGATGTTTTAAGAGGTAGTGGACTGTATGAGATGAGAATAAGGGAATCAGGTAGAATAATATCAAACTTCGGTCGTCTACAGAGGAGTAAGCAAACAAGCGTCACCAACCTTCAATCCAGGGTCGCTCAGGCTTCTATGCGAGTCGCTGGCACGGTTCCTCGGCTTACTTCTGGTCTCAGGCGAAGGTTCTTCGTTTAACGTCTTACGTAGACTATCACTTTCACTCTAGTTTATATAATATGAGGTGTACACACGCAAAACATGCTATATATTTTTCCGATGCTCGCGGGCGTTTGTCCGTCCATTCAGTTCAAAGTCGACCGGTCGATGTCCGGTTGAATGAGCGAGCTACCTACCCTCTATTTTCGACCAAAGATCGAACAGTTAATATGTTTGAATGTATTTATCAAATAAAATAATCAAAAATATATCAAATAAAATATGTTATGGAATACAACAGCAACACATTTATGTGTGTCGATAATAAATTTTACTCACAATAATATTTGCAATTTCACATATTTCTTCCCAGTTCCGAGTATAATACAGAGCGCAAAGCGTTTGATACGCCAGATTTACGAGGGCCATTCAATAAATTTTTAGCCTAAGAAAAAATAAAGAAAATTTTGAGTAAGTAAAGATTTATTTTTCAAGATAGTCTCCTTTCAATTCAATTCACTTGGACCAGCGATGCTCCAACTTTTTTAACCCGTCAAAAAAATACGATTTCCCGAGGTCTTCAAAATAGGCCTCTGTGGCGGCGATGACCTCATCATTCGACCCAAATCTTTTGCCGGCGAGTGACTTTTTCAGATTTGGGAACAAGAAAAAGTCGCATGGAGCCAAGTCTGGAGAATACGATGGATGGGGCAGCAATTCGTAGCGTAATTCGATCAATTTGGCCATGACAACGGCGAAGGTGTGAGCCGGCGCGTTGTCGAGGTGGAACAGCACTTTTTTTGCCAAATGGGGCCGTTTTTTTTTTCAATTCGGCGTCGAATCTGCCAATAAGTCAGAATAGTAGATCCCCGTGATTGTTTTACCCTTATGGAGGTAATCGATGTAAATCACACCTTGTGAGTCCCAAAAA
>NJDC01000894.1:3032-19889 GCA_002245475.1 Calephelis virginiensis | reverse complement strand
CAAAGTGAAATGAATCGTGTTTTGGAAACACTAGTCTTATTGAGCATATTAGTGTTAGTCTTGTGTATTTTTGTCGCCAAGATCCACAATTGCTTTGTATGAAAAAAACAGTATATTGCTGACGTATTTTAGTATACATGGCCCCTTAATAAGAACGCCATCTTCATTTCTCAAGAACAACTACTTTGTTTCCAAACTTTTTAGTGCGCCGTCTGTGATCTTTAATCGTTATCATCAATATATTTGTTTGTGTGTGTCATTTGACACATGGTAGTGTGGGTAACGCTTTATTTATTGATTTAATGTAGTTTTTAAGCATTATGATTGACATAATCATCGTCTGATTTAAAAAGGAATCATGAAATGAAATTGAATAGTGCATAAATAAACGACGGTTTGAGTTCCTAACAAAGTTTGTGGGAATCATAAAATGTACGGCCCTGTAAGTCAAGTTTTATGACCAGAGTAAACGATAGTATCTTAAATTGATTCTTGGGTAAATCAACATCGAGTATTTTTTTAAGTAAATCCTGAAGAAAACATGTTAGATACTATGTAAGGTTAACGTAAACGTATACCTAACATTTTATTTGTATTTAATACATTAATGTGATATTGGAATACTAGTTTAGCACTGATCGAGTTAATAGTTCTATCTCATGGCCATATCCTCTACAACAGCTTGGCTTAGATTTTCTGAGGATCCACTATCCTTCAAATGATGAAAGATAATGCAATGGCTCATAACTGACTTAAAAAATACTGCATGTTTTTTTAATTTTATTTTTTGTATATTTTGTTAAGCGTTTATTACTCGAGCGACGATGAACCGATTCTGTAGCTTTATTTTTAGAAAGGTCGGTCATTATAAATTTTATCATGACCCGACTAGTGGTTTTTGAGATATATTTAAGAATGCCTACATTTTCGACAATGTAGACCATATATCATTATTATAAACCTACAAAAACCCCGACGAAGTTATAAAAACCGCGAGGCTAGCAACACATTAGTCATACAAAAAGTTATACACTTGCTAGTTGCATGTTGTTAAAAAAAAATCAAATTGCGACATGGATATGAAATTATATTGAATGAATTTTTATGAATGAATGAAATAAATTCATTCATTCATTCATACCTACATTGATTACACTTTTTTCTTAAACCTCTATGAAATAAGGAGGGTGTTATAAATTTGACGGGTGTCTGCATGTGTATGTGAGTTTCTGTTGTGGCGTCCTAACTTTTGAACAGTTTTTATGTTTGAAAGGTGACGTGATCAAGATAGTTCATATCTACATTACATGTAGGTTTTATAGGGGGTAATTGAAAGATTTAAGTTTCATATACTTACATAGCTTTTTTTAATATCACGTTATTACATATGTACCTACCAAGATAAAGATGTGGAGAAACAAAAATAAAATTGTATTAGTTATAAAATGTTGCTGATCTTAAGATTACCAACAAAATAAGTTTTAGCTGTTTGATAGTGAGTAGTCTAGCTTCTATTAGCAAGTAAATCTCACATAGTGGTTTGAACTATTCAGTATTAGGATTTAGGGAATCAATACAAACAGATGCGGTCGCCTAACCCCCTTGTGTGACGTGCGCTGTGTGGTCAGCCTCCTTAGTTGCCAGCTAGGCACTCAACATATCCCTACATTCCCATACTAGTAAATACGATGCTTAATTATTGTGATTCGAGTATTTCTTAAATAATAGTAAATACCATGATTTATGTGATATTACTAATTTAATCAAACACTAAAAATTTTAGACTTACAACACTTCTGAACAATCAAAATAAAGCGAGTTATGATTAAGGTACTAGCGCCTAAGATTCAGGTCCAGTTCTTAAGATGACCCATTTTCAATGTTTTATATTTTTTTAAAGTTTGAAAGAGTTTAAATTACTACCATATTCCGTATGTAGTAATTAAATTATTAAATTATTAACTGGGCTATCTTAGGCGCAAATACTTTAATGTATAATGATATTGTTTTATGGCGAAAATGAGGCCAAAGCCGGGCACATCGTAATGCGATTAAAAAAATATTTAGGGACAATTATGTACAAGCACTAACATAGTGGTTTGAACTGCTCAGTATTAGAGAAGCAATACAAACAGCTGCGGTCGACGAGCCCCTTTGAATGACATGCAGCATGTGTGGTCAGACTGCTGCCATATTGGGGCAGCCATTCTGGCCATACAATGCAATCCTAAATTAGTGGATACCATTATTTTAAGCAGTTTCAGTACTTTCCTTGACGTTTTATATATACCTACCAACGTTTACCAATATATGTTGCTAAGGTCCCATGGCTTGTACTTTGATGTATCAAAGTAATATGAATCTAAAATTTATACTTTTTACAGGCAGCTTTGTTGAGATTCTATCGTAAAGGAATTATCTATTCTTATACCATATTATTTAAAACGTAATTTACCTATTTTTAGACAGTAGGTACCTATACTTTTATTAAACACACTCATGTTGCAAAGCCCTGATAATTCTGCGAAATGTCAAACCTCGTAGCTAAGACTTAGCTACGGGACTTGACATGTAACATACACTTAGTGTATGTTACACTTAGTGTAACATATAGTGTTATCAAACGTAGGTATATTGTAGAATAGCATAAGTAAAAAATATTCTTTTAGGATTTTTATTAAAATAAAAATATTTAATGATGTAAAAGTTGTTGATATTTGTTCATTAAATATATCAACAATCCCGTTACGTTTGTAGCAGCAAAAACAGAAGTCAAAGCACATAAAATTAAGCATTTTTTTTTTTGTTCTTACAACTTAAGATTTGTACATATTATGCTTAAATGTTAGTACATATCAGAGGGAGAGGTTTCGAGGATTCCAAGCTGGAATGCTTGACGATAACTGGTGTAAGTTACCTTGATGTATCACAATTCACACCAGCAGACCCAGCAATTAATACCATAGGGTAAACACCGCTTTACCCTATGGTATTAATTGCTCGGTCTAGTAAAGCCGGATAGTTGCCTCGGACGGATACAGGCCTCAGTTTCAAATTCATCATATCAAATTTGTTGAAAGTAACACTTTATCATAATCGATAGTAGTCACGTAAGCCTTGCTTATGCTGCATTAGTTGTTAGAGAAGGAGTAAGCATTTATGAATGTGAGCAAAAATCTTCCGCGGCGTGACTTTGAGAAGCTTTGAAATTATATTGTTATATAGGAATGTTTTTCATGTGGAATATTTTTGTTACTCGTTGAGATTTATTTATACTCCGGACGCCAGACCGCTGAACCACAGTGGCGATTAATTAAACAATGTCTTATTGACTTAAATAATAATATGCTTCACTTGGATGACGTGGCATCTTTTCATTGGTTGAGAACACAACTTAAGACAGGGTTTAGTAAAACTTGCGTTCAACGAGTCATTATTTTTTCTGATAAGAAGGCCTATGTTCGGTGCGCAATAAATACCCATTCATTCAAACTTCTTATTACCTTTCGCATAGTATTTTGAAATCAACCCATATGAACTCGATTCTAGGAATTCTGCCCTACAAAGCTTGCCAAAGAAAAATGCCTGAGGCATTAATCCCGCCGCTTATATATTTTCTTGGCGAACAATAAAGTTTCAATAAGTGAATGAAACTCAGTGTATGTAGGAACGTATATTTTCAAATAAATATTGCGTTGAATAATGTTACTTTTGAACAAGTTTTAAATTGAGTTTTGAAATAGGTAGTTAATATATAAATATATACATAAATTTGTGAAGAGCTCCGTTTATACATTTTACAATCATTTTTACTGTATTTTAGAAATATAGAAATTTTAATAATAGATTTTTGCAACTGATAGTACAATACGATACAATAACTTTATTGTGCACCAAATACAGAGAAATACACCAAAATAGCTTAAACTAAGAAGATGCACAAAGGCGGCCATAACGCCAAGCCAGCGATCTCTTCCAGGCAACCCTAAACTATGGAACAAGATTTAGCAAGACAGTATCTCGCTATACAATGGTGCGCTTAAAAGTATAAAAATGCGGAATACATTATTTATTAATTTTACTCCGGAAAAAATTGCCATTCTACTATTATACAATCAATACAACACCTTATTTTACGGCCTCCATTAAATCTATACTTTCTGTTACAGTATATTTGTTTCAATATTGACGTGTTTTCTACCCGGCAACTTTTTGTGGTAATAAATCTTTAGTTGTCGATGCTATTCGAAGACCGCAGCATTTTGTGGAACGATAAAATTTACATAGGACTGAGAGATCGCTTGCTATTCCCACTACCCTTAGATGGCTGGGTTGCGAAATAAAATATTTCTTATTGATACTGATAGTCATTTTGTTTTAGAGATCTCTTTGGCCTTTCTCAGAATTCAATGAGTTTAATAAGTTTCATTTGAAATCACTGATCTTTAATCAAAAGTAAGTCTGCACGCTACGCGTGGTTTGGGTCTGCCTTCCCATCAGGCAGCTAGTAAGCTAGCTGTAAGGGCATAGCGCCCTTAACAGTAGGCGGAGTGTGTCGGATCGGGACGCTTCGCATTTCAAAGCACACTTTTTGCATATAAATCTACATTCTACCAAACGGGGGCGATCTCCCGCCGCCTCGGTGGGTTGCGACCGCGTGCCCTGCGATCGCTTGGCGGGCGACCAAATTGTACTTTTTGTACTGATTGTTTAACCGTTGCAATCGCCGGCCGCGCGATCATCAACCGCCAAGTTGGCGGGCGATAATTTCAACCGCGGCAGCTGCGGGACCGCAAAAATTAGCCGTCTCGTCAGTTTTGAACATAGAAATAAGAATATATAAAGAGGTGCAACAATGTTCTATAGCAAATTTAGTTGTATAAATACCGTTGGAATCGACATATAACTAAGAGATGTTGTTAACATCTCTTTGTCTCTTTTAACAAATGTTGATATTATGTACGCCGAAAGAGATAACGACATTTTTGTCTATGCTCATTTTGGCGTCGATTTAAAGTGACGTCATGACAGTTCTCATGTTTGCCGAGAATCCATATTTAGTGTTCAATTTTTATAGTGACGTACTATTACAATTGTCGATATTTTATTTTACGTTCCCAGAAAAGAATATTTGGACAAGATAAGAATGTATACCATTGCTACTAAAAATATCAATCAGAGTCTAGCTTAATAAGAATTATTTCAAATGCTCACTTAAAAGTAAAGAAAGTGGTTTGAATGTAATCTGATCAATTTTTTTTTGTAATGATAATGAATCTTGTAATAAATATAAAGAGTTAACTTATATTAGGAATAAACTGATTTGCACGCCACAATGTAAAAAAACGTATTCGCGAAAAGTAAACAAATATTCTTTCTTTCGTTTAATTACGTTTCCTTATTTAGGTATAAGCCAGTTGAGTAGCAAAAAGTAAGGTGATAGTTGCGATTTATTTCAGTAGGTAAATAATAATTCTTATCTATTTGCCTAAACTTAACTATCAATCGTCACTAATAGATCATGTATCGATATCGGTACTCTACTTTTTCTGGACAGCCCTATAATGTCGAAATAGCAGCCATATTTAGTAGCCAACGGCAGGCTTTTTTTGTAGGTATTTCATGTCCATATACTTAGAGGTTAATGGTTTTGAAATAAAACCGCAGAATCGTGACAGCCGCGGGCGCGGGTAAAAATTGCTCCGTGAGTTCTGTCTAGGCTAGCTCTGAGGCGGGCCGGGCCGCATCGCATCGGCGGATTCTGTTACTAAGCACCAAAGCAAAAGAATAAAGTGGCGACTTGACATTAAAATCGTTAGATGTGGAAAGTGGCGCCTCTAGTATTAATTTTACCGCGTTTCACTGAACTCCTTCTAGACGACTGGACCGATGTTGATGAAACTTTTTGTGTGTGTTCAAGGGAATTCGAGAATGGTTTAAATTCCCAATTTGGTCTCCTGGAAAATATTTATTTAATTATTTCCAAAATAGACAACTACTTATAGTTATTTATTTTGGAATGTTTCACATGCACGGTCGAAGCATTAATGTCAAGCGATACGAAGTTTGCTGTTATTACTACACAGATGTTATTACTAGGTTATCAACCTATTAACTTGTCAGCTATTATATAGAAATGTACATAGGTATACGTCACTAAAAGATTTTGTTGCTATGAGCTTAACATTTGACGTATAATAAAGAAATAATAAATCCAAACAAAATTATTTAATTTGAAATTTCCCGCAAAGAAATGTATACGTATTACTGATACGTACCATACCGTGACAAAGGGAGTTTGGGAGTTTTAGCTTCCGGTAAGTCCAATTCATTCATAGCGCTATTTTGCCTGTTTTGTCACGCCATAATACGTACACATTTTTTTGCGGAAAATTGCAAATTAAATAATTTTATTTGGATTTAAGTATAGATTTCCGCAAAGTAACGCCTTCTTCTATCATTTTTTTTTAAATAAATGATAATTGTAACGTAAGAATTTAGTCCATCGTATCGCAGTAAGCGTATTGCCATCAACATTATACGAAGTTCGGTAATATAAATACAGTTTTTATTACGACTTTGTTAAAATTACCTGATATTAAAATAAAAACAGTAAAGTGCTGCAAACAATTTTATCACTACTAAAACGTTCAAATATCTGAAATGTTTTAAACATAGTAAAATTGCAAAAAACGGATTTCAATTTCAAATCAGTTTCATATTCATAGACTAAAAAAGTATCTTCACTCCTATATCCCCGAAGAGGTTGGCAGAGGCACAACCACGACTAGCCGTAAAACTAAGTCAACCAGGCGACGTCAGTTTTAGTAGAAAATTGAAAATACACATTTTCTTTTTTTTTGTTACCCGACCTGGGCTCGAACCCGGGACCTCAATAAGTCAAGTCCGACACCGGACTACCAGACCACAGAGGCTAAAACACTTAAATAGGTGTAATATATTAATATAATATACATAGTCTTAAAGTTTGGCTCAAAAACTACTCATAAGATTTTAATGATAAACTTAAATGGAACCAACTGAAAAATGTCTGCTTCAAATAAAATCTATACTTTCTGCGAATATTATAAATTTGAAAGTTTTTAAGAATAGATGAATGTTTGTTAGTCTTTCAAGTAAAAACTGTAGAATGCATTGTAGATGTAACTTTACAGGAATAAAGTTTATACATCAGAATAACATAAGCATAAAAAATGTACTTGAGCAGGCGAGCGAAGCTGCGAGTGGAAGCTAGTAATATAAATACGAAAGTCTGTTTGCCTGTCTGTCCGTTTGTTGCTATGGTAATTTGGTATGCATATAGCATAAAATGTGGGATCCAACATAGACTATTTCCTTTCAAAATACAATCCTCAAAGGGCTATCAAAAATAATAAAATTTGCATAAAAATAATTTAACGAAGTCGCGGGTAACAGCTAACTAGATAGGTTAAAAAATATACATAAAAAACAGAAAGGAATTCAAAACCTTCTTTTTTGGAAGTTAGTAGAAAAAAACAAAACCAATTTATCAAAAGACCCTAAGGTTTAATATAAACATTGTAATCCAAATTAACCTTTGTTTTTATTAAAATAAAATTATCTTTTCAAAGAAAAGGATGTCGTTAATTCTAAAAGGTAAATGAATTTCAGAACCGCGCGGAACCTCACAATAGAATAAGGAGATAAAGTAAATTAAAATATGTTTCGCGTTCTCTTTATCGTGTTCCACATTGAAGAAGGTAAATTGAAAACGGAGAAACACCTTTGCCTTTAATATTACAAATATTCCTTTGAGAAAATAATCAATGTGAATTCTACGAATTTGAAGAAGAAAATGTTATGATTAATTCCAATGTAAGAAAAAAAAACGTTTGACGTGGGAAAGGCAAATGATAAAGTATGCAAATGTTTCGTGATTTTTCTTTTTATTAATAATTTCTCTTTTCTATATTTCTTGAAACGGTTCAAACGCGTAATTCACTTATCCGTTTTAAGATTAAGATTTACGGTACCTACAACATGCCGAGATTACTTTTTTTGCGTAACTTGAACCTTTTACGCGACAGAAGTTTTAAAAAAGAATATTTTTGGTTTGATGCCAGATCTTAAAGATTCTAATCATGATAATTAGACATTTTTTTAAATTATTTTGGTAATCCTTAATGACTATGTAGTTTAAATTTAAACTGACCTTTCAAAGCAGATGAAAAAGACATTCTAAGATAAAAAAAATGTTAATAAATGATAGTTCAGATTAGCACAAAAATACTATGAATCAGAGACAACATTTTCAAACTTAGAACTAGAAAAGTACTTACTTATCTGTATCTTCATGCCCGTATTCCCGAAGTGTATGATAGAGATTTTACCCAAGGCACCCACGACTTTCACATTTCTGTAGACAAAGAGACCTTTCATAACTTACGCCGGTCTTAGCAATAATTTGGTAAGGTTTTGTACAGCTAATCACAATTACATTCTTTAATAAGTTTTTTTTAAATTTTTTTATAAAATGACAGGACATAATTATTTCAGATGCGATGGTATAAAAAGTAATTGCGCTTTATTACAGTTCAGGTAAATATGTCGTATGTACTACTATACTTTATACTTTCGGGTCAATTACATACTAAATTAATACGGATATCGCGAAAGTATTTCATTTTTTAACTCTCGCTAAACCCCTGCGGTCTTATTAGTAAACACGGAGTAAAGTACTCCAAGGTATTATAGTCCTTATCACAATGTTATAAAGACTATATATACTTAACTTGACTCCTACTGTAGTCCATGCTTATTAATAAGACGGCTGACGTGTAATTTATAAACGGCTTAATTTTTCAGGAATACCTCACGTTAATCACTTTGACTCAGGATCGATTAAATACAGTTAGGCCTCAACACAAAACCGCGTTACGGCGCCGTGCCGCTAGCAGCTAGCCGCAGTAGTCACTGTTAATTGTAGCGGCGCGGATTCATTCATATTTTTTTTTTTAAATAGAGTATTTTTTTTAAATAACAAATAAGCAATAAGTATCTCACGATGGTCCATGGCAGAGAAACATCTATGAAGCCGCAGTGTCAAAACGTAAACCGACAAATTTAGCAGCGAGGCGCCGTAACACGGTTATATGTTTAGTCCCTTAAACGGAATGGTGAAAAATGAAGACGAGTAACGGTCAATATTAATAACCTATCTAAGATTAAAGATCTTGCTATTTTAGATCAGTTGCCAGGTAGGTACTGCTGTTATTTTTCAACAATTGACCAAAATGTCTTAACGACAAAACTATAGAAGGCCTATCTTTATCTGTATATAGTTTATTAATATTGGCCGTAGCTCAACGTACTGGTCAATTTTCTAATTACAAACTATCTATTTAGATATTATTTTGGACTTCTAATACAAAAGAAAAAAGGAACTTCTTTGATCGATGTCTTTATTCTTCTATGTGATTTCCCCTTCATCTGTGAATCCTTATTCCAGGTCGGCAGAAAAAGGGGCATTTTGCTTCTGTAACTTCCTATGATTAATCTCCTATTACCTATATTCTAATAATGATTGTTTTAAATTACCGATAAACCGCCTCTGTGGTCTAGCGGTCCGGATGTTGGACTTGACTGCATGAGGTCCCGGGTTCGAATCCCGGGTCGGCCAACAAAAAGAAAATTGGATTTTTCCAATTTTCTAATAAAAAAAATGTTGGTCGGGATTGGAATTGTGCCCGGTTGGCGATAGGCTTGCCACCTATCACATTGTGGGACTTAGTATCTTCAGCTAGTCGTGGGTGCCTTGGTTGTACCTCTGCCTACCTCTTCGGGGATATGGGCGTGAAGATACTTTTTTTAAATTACCGATAAACCAATATATACGTATATAATACGCACGCAAATTATAAAAACAATAAGTCGCGTTACTTTTGTGAATGCTATATGGGAAATGTTTATTACTTAATACTGTTGTTCCGAAAGCCTCAAAATTTTAGTATCATTTTGCATTAAGTTATTTTAAAAATCTCATAGTTTGTGAAATTTCAAAGAGAAATTGTAACTTGTATGTATATTTTTTAATAAAAGAATTTATAGGTTTATAAAGTACAGATAAATTCGATTAAACTTTTACAAGGTTTTTAGTTGCACAGACGAATAAATGTACCAAGTAGTTTTAAAGTTTAAATAATAAATAAATTCAAACCACTGTCACCTTTAATTGTAAAAAAACTTTAGATTGAAACACAATAAAGGCAAACTTGCTCACAGATAACAAGCCGCACAGTATAGTAAAGCATGACTATTAGTATTTTCCTTAATACGCCTTAAAGAGTTAAAAAACCCGGTACCAAGTATACACACATATTTTTATGAACATTTATAAAGACACGGGTTTTCCATTAAAGGGCTTTACAATACGCTTTCATGGCCTAAAATAGAATATCCATGTCCGTTAAGCTTCACCTTTAAGCGAATAATTCGGTTCAACCTAGCCAGACACACTAATGAAGCCTAATTGACAATGGTACAGTATTTCGGTCGGAAATTCTAGGTAGTTTTCGTAATACTGGATATTACATTCCTCATAAGTTAGTAAGTGGTTTAGGAGTTAGTTTGTTTTACGTGATTACATTCATGTTTTGTAATTGTGTTGCATTCAGATACATGGCGATAATATTACAGTAGCGACGTTTACGCTTCAAATTATTAGTGTATTTGTTTGAAAGTTAACATGGGCGCACACCAAAAATTTTTTTAGCTACACTAAGAACAAAGATGTTGAAAATAAAGCGAGCTCATTCTAATCGATTTTGGACATTTTTACCAACACAGGTGACGAAAAATAATATTGTTCTTTTTCTTCTTGGTTTTAACTATATCATATATATATATCATGAGTAATAAACGAACCGACACAAGCCTTTTACGAGCTGCTTGGTAAAAAGTAGATGACCAACGTTTTACAAAGGAGAGAGAGGAGAGCATTTTTTTATTTGTATGATATTGGAAGGTAAACGAGCGGACGGATTTTTATATGGTAAGGAATTCACGCCGCCTACAGACACCAAAGGTGGTAATGGTGCGTTACTAATCTGTTAGGCCTCGAGCAAAAGTAAATATACAGGCTACCTTAACATCCGAACCAGAAAACGTCAACAACAAACACTGACGTTATGGAGGCGGGAAAATTGTACCAATCCCGGCGAGTCGCTGCAAAACTCTACCACTTAGTCAGATGTCATGGTGTTAGTGACGGTAAGCTTGTGCTCGCTTTTACGAGCTGTCTGGCAGAAGGCAGATGGTCTATTCTGCAAAGGAGCCCAAATCCAACTCGGGGAAAATGTCTTTCTATTTATTTATTTATTTATTTGCACTATATTGTACACGTAATAGAGATTGACAGTGAAAAAAAAGCTTAAATCAGAAGTTAAATAAGTAAACTCGACACGTCTCCGTGAATCCTCGCATGTAGCTTAGCTCGCACATTTCTTTGGTGCACAGTAAATTGAGGAAATTGTAGTTTAGGCGAAACGTACGGACGAAGCAAAAAAATTAGCAAACAAGGCGCTTCTTACGGAACAATCTTTCAAATTACCCCAGCTTCCTGGTTTCACATTTACTTTGATTTACTCTTGAGAAAACAGTTTTTATGCGGTGCATTATATTATGTGGTACATACAAATAGGTCTTACTTTTTTTATGATAATGGACGTTAAACAAGCAGACGGATTTCCTGATCGCAAGAAATTCACGCCGCCGCCGAAGGTGGTAATGGTGCGTTGCCAACTTGAGGCCGGGATATTAGGCCTAGAATAAAAGTAATATACCCGCTACCTAACCCTTCGAACCGGAACATGTCAACGGCAATCATTGGACGTTATGGCAGCATGAATAGGTAAGACGGTGGTACCAATCCGGGCGAGTCGCTGCGTAACTCTACCACCTAGTAGGATGTCACGGTAATAGAGACGGTAATAATTTGTTCGCCTTCTACGAGCTGCCTGGCAGGAAGGCAGATAGTCTATTCTGCAAAGGAGCCCGGACCAACACGGGGTAATATTGTACGATCGGGATTGAATATATCTTATATGTTAATCCAGATCATAATCTATCTGTGTTCCTAATTTCAGAGAAATATGTTCAGCCATTCGAGCGTGAAAGAATAACAAACATCCATACATACATACTCACAAACTTTCCCATTTATAATATTAGTAAGTAGTATAATATTTTAAGCGTTAAGATATGACCAATCGCTATTTTCATGTGGGATGTTAGTGAAGAAGTATTCATATTTTTAAATACAGAAACATTTCTACTGTTTTACGTATCACTTACAATTTATTATTTTATAATTAGTCTACCGGTTTCTCTTATAACAGCATCATCAGGGTTAACTGAAACTAAGTTTAAGTTAAGTTTAACTTTAACTTAAACTAAGTTTAAGTTTTTGGAAGTTTTACCAAGCGCTGACGATAGCAAATATCGAATATAGTGAACGAGTACATGGATCTCCTGTTGGTAAGAGACAACCGTGACTAATATACGCCACACACCTATCGCCGTCCTGTGGCCAGAACGTTTGGCTTATTGTACAAATCTACTAGTTACCATAGCCTCTGGACCGGAACATGACAGAGTCATTATGGCGGCAGGAATAGATAGAGCGGTAAATCCCTACCGGGGCAAGTTCTGAACAGCTTCCTACCACCAGTAGTCTAGTTGGTGAAGACCAATATTTTAACCAGTGCTCGCCACATAAGAGCTACTTGGCTGAGATTATAGATGGTCTAATTTACTCAGAGGTCCCGAAGAAAGACGGGGAATTATTAATCATTAGTTCAGCGTCGGGTTTAACTTCTTGAAGTCACGGTTTCGACCCCCAGGTAGGGCAACAAAAAAATAGAAAATATAAAAAATAACGTTGCCCGGATTGAATATGTGTCCGGCTGGCGATAAGCTTGCCACCTAACACATTGTGGAGCTAAGTGTCATCGGTTAGTCGTGGGTGCCTTGGTTGTGCCTCTGCCTAATCGTTCGCGGATATGGGCTAGAAGTACTTTACTTTAACATTATTCATATTTACCTAAGGACATCTTAATTCACCGAACCTCACAAGACTCTTTAAGGTTTAAGTTTACTGTAACTATCGTAACGATAAATATAAGTATATTTTATTATTATTATTTACGGAAGTAAACATGGTTATGAGTTATATGTGTGCAATAAACAAAAATTGGTTATACGGTTTGATACGAGTAGCGTATTCCAGCATCTCTCAATTACAATCTCGGGATAAGCCGCCGCTGTGTATTGGTTATGATATATTTTACTGTCAAACGCAGCTCGGAATATTTAGATATGTGGTGCAGATAAAACTAATATAGTTTTGTGGTAGGTTAGTATATTTTTGTAGCTACCAAAACTGCTATTAAACTAAGTCTGTTGAATGAATACACAACCCAAAATAAGGGCTATTGTGGTCGGTTTATGTGTTATTTTTTAATACATTTTCTATGGGAATAGCATATAGCCCGGGCGAGCATGTGGTGAAGTATTATTTAAAACAGTTATTGCTATGTACCGAAATGAATACATAACCAAAAATAAGGATTATGATCGTCGGTTCACTTGTCAATTTTTTTTAATACATTTTGTATAGGAATAGCATATATCCCGGGCGAACATTTAAGATTTTTTTACTGTGGAAAAATCTTTCGTTCTATTAACTTACCACGGAAAGTCCCTTCATGGTGTGTACGAAGTCAAGGACAACATGTGGTATAATTGTTCTAATGGTTCGAATCTAACTGTGGTCTATAGATACCATAGAATTTATAGAAGTGTCGCTGTCATGTGACCGTCGTGTTTGGTCGAATGTCTCGAAGCCTCTGTCTTCCGGTGAATACGACAGTGCCAAACACTGTCATTATGGCGGCAGGAATAGTTAAGACTGTGTATGTGTCACCGAAGTAGGTTTAAGTCCTATACCGTTAGTGGTCTTGCTGAAATTGACCTATTGAGTTTTTTTTCGCTGTCAGGCGGGAAGTCGTATGGTATATTATAGACACGGATTTGACCAACACGAAGACTGGACAGTTGGAAATATATAACAGTTGTAAATATATAATTTGTATACGAATTAAATTGCAAAATAAACTTGATCTTATAACAGTTATTTATAAGATGGCATACATTGTTATTACTGTTTAAAAATAAAAACACAAGTTTGACATAAACGATAATTATAGTCACGATCCTAACTTTCAATATTATTAATAACTCACTAGAAAACCTGTGTTATAGCTAATATCCATCTTGATCATGTCAAGTTTTAAACAAATAATTCGCATCGAAATCGGTCCATCCGTACAAAAGTTAAGTACCACAGACAAACATACATGCAGACACGTAAAACGTATAAAACCCCTCTTTTCCGTCAGAGTTAAAAATAGTGTCGTCTCAGGCGAAGCCACATTCAGAAAGCTAATAGTTATACAAAAAACATACGTAAGAGGTTTCGCTACAATGAGCAATCCCATTTAAAGCAAGAAAAAGTTATCTTACTTTATGTCTATTCACATGGGACTTAAAGGCAATCTTCAAAGAAGAGATCACGAATCAACGAGATGCGGCGATTAACTTCCAACTGTGAATCTGACCCACAAGAGGGGATCAACGACGGCGATAAAACTAAATTGAATTATTCTATTTAAACTTAGGAAATTGATATGAGTACCTATCGATTATTGCGAGTATGGTGATATTTGTAAAATTAGATAACTAACTACGTAAACCAACGGTGAACGTCGGTGCAACGGTGCACTTTCACTGAACATAATTGTACGAAATGCCACCAAAATTGACTAATTTCACTCAATATAAATATGAAATCCAATAATTATAAAAAAACTTCGACCACCTTTTCTCACGAAGGCGCCGAAACTCTATGTGCTACCTATTCATCGATTTAAAATACGGTCGTAGATTGACTTTTACAAATTACTTGCCATTTCTAAAAAATAGTACTTTGCCAACTTAAGGTTTAAATGAAAGGAGTATGGTTTGAGTACTATTGTATCAGTTCAATGGCTATCCTACCAATCTAGATATTCACAAAGGCGAATTCTGATAGTATTAGATAAATATACATTTTAGAGGAGATGAATACCAAATATTATTTTTTATGTATGATGAAAAATAATTTAGCCGTTTCTAATACTCTGCAATAAAAGACATATTGCAGAGTATTAGAAACGGCTAAATCCTCTTTTGCCAAATCAGTTTAATTCTAAAACACAATTTCAATTTTCAAATACCAACTAAACCCTGTTTATATATCCAACATTTTGGAACTGATAAAGTCGTTTAATACTTATCTAAAGCTTATTTTCTACAACCAAATCTATGAAACTACGGCTTTAATTGCATAAACTTTTTTATTAATAGCCAATTTCATGAGAAATATTCGTTACACTCTTAAAGTGCGTCGGTAATGCTGATATATCTGCGGAGAAAGAAGTAAGAAATATAATTAAACCAATAATAAAATTTCAAACGAAAACGAAATAAAAAATAAGTGGCATTATTCTATCCTATTATACAAAGACTGAATCAAAAGGGTCGGTACAATAAAACTTAGACAATTAAACGTAAGTCAGAGCCATCGGAAGAGGCACGATAAGACTTAGCGGCGTCCCTCCCTTGAGTACTTTCGTTATTAACAGGGTGCCCAGCCTCGCTGAAACTGTCTCCATTCGTGATTAGGAATACTCTTGACGCCCGGGTGTTACCGGCGGCTTATAAAGGAATCCTCCATCCATCCAGTTTAATCCGCTCTAACCTATACGAAGTTTCTGCTAATTATTCACCAGAATGAATTTCAGCATGTAGATAATATAAAACCTTTCTATATACATTTTGGAAATTTAGATTTTTGTGTCAAAATGTAGAGTGAAACTTTGCTAGAATCGTTTTCAGTATGTAGATATAAAATCTTTGTTTAGGTATACGTTTCTGAAATTCAGATTTTTGTGTCAAAATGTAGTTTGTATCTTCACCAGAATAAATTTCAGTACGTACCTACCTAGATAATATAAAATCTTTGTTTAGGTATACATTTGGGAAATTCAGATTTTTGTGCCAAAATGTGGTTTGAATCTGGGCCAGAATATATTTTAGTATATTTTATTCATATAATATAAAATCTTTGTGTACACATTTAGGAAATTAAGATTTTTGGACCAAATTGTAGTTTGAATCTTCACAGAATAAATTTCAGTACGTACCTACCTAGATAATATAAAATCTTTGTGCACACATTTAGGAAATTTAGATTTTTGTGTCAAAATGTAGTTGAGTGTAAATCTTCGCTAAAATCGTTTTTAGTATGTAGATATAAAATCTTTGTGTAAGTGTACATTTGGGAAATTTAGATTTTTGTGTCAAAATGTAGTTTAGTGTAAATCTTCGCTAAAATCGTTTTCAGTATGTAGATATAAAATCTTTGTATAGGTATACATTTGGGAAATTTAGATTTTTTGCCAAAATGTAGTTTGAATCTTCACCAGAATCATTTTTAGTATATAGATATAAAATCGTTGCATATTGTGTAGGTAAACATTTGGGAAATTTAGATTTTTGGACTAAAATGTAGTTTGTATCTTCACCAGAATAAAATTCATTGTGTACCTAGATAATCGCCTCTGTGGTCTAGCGGTCCGGGTGTTGGACTTGACTGCATGAGGTGCTGGGTTCGAATCTCGGGTCGGCCAACAAAAAGAAAATTGGATTTTTCCAATTTTCTAATATAAAAAATGTTGGTCGGGATTGGAAATGTACCCGGTTGGCGATAGGCTTGCC
>NJDC01000893.1:224287-236881 GCA_002245475.1 Calephelis virginiensis | reverse complement strand
GTAAAGTTGATATTATGGTCTGTTATCTGTATCACAGAGTAATAAAGACCTATAATACCTACTAAGTAGAACTTTTGTTTATTATTAAACGAATTTACTATAATTATATGTAAATATATAAATAGGTACTGTTTTCTTTACCTCGATAATCCGGTACCTTATAAATTTACAGATGAGTGTCTACAGTTTTAATGCGACTTAATTATTAACGTAAAAGAAAGCCGTCTGCTTGTTTATCGCCAACGAATAAAATAAATGACTAAATATGATATCTATTTAGAAAAACTGATAGGGAGGGCCCTCTGAAAATTGGCATCCTGATTTCGGCCTCAAATCTATTCACGATACAAGCGGAGACCCATTTGTAAATGCACGAAAACAGGTAGCAGAGGTTAGTTAGGATAAGCCTTCATCTTTTAACATTCTTTTTTTAAGTTTATTTCAGTAAATCATATCGTATTTTGTTTACGTGTAATAATATCTTATGTTTAGGAACAGATTTACAATACACTTTTCTATTCTAGTTTTAATATATATAAATTACGTGTCACGTTGTTTGTCCGCGATGGACTCCTAAACTACTTAACCTATTTGAATCAAATTTGCACATCGTGTGCAGTTTGATCCCACTTGAAAGATAGGATAGCTTACATCTCAATTAATAATAAAAAAAAATAACATCCGAGCGAAGCCGGAATAGGCAGCTAGTCTATTATAAATACCTAACCCGTTTTCCCTAACCCGTGTTGGTACGGATCCGCTGAGTGGAATAGACAATTTGCCAATCTTCCAGGTTAGTACTAACAAGACCACTGGTGGTCAGGTACTGCGCCACCTTAACTCGGTCATGTTCCAAACCGGAGGGCAAAGTAGCTGAGAATTGCAGAATAAGTCTAACGTGGCGGCCGCAAGACAGCTGTGCACCTACAACATTTACAGTGTCTATGGACCACGATTGTCTCTTACCATCTGGAGACCATTACGCTTTTTCGTTGACCTATCCCATAAAAAACCAAGAAATATAACCACCTAAATGTTTGTGACAAACAAAAAAACTTTTTATTAAGGGTATATTACAAATAAACAATAAGAAAGATCCAATATAACAATATTTTATTAAAATAAGATTAGCAAGTATCAAAGATAAGTTTCTCCCAAGTAATTCCAGACACGGGTAAAGTCAGAGCATAATTTAGTAAAGAATAACTGATGATATAGCCAGATAGCTAACATTTCAAATTTGAATTCAATCAATTAGCAGCGATAGCATGTGCTTAGCATATATTAATAAAATAGTTTCAGTTTATGGAGAATGATATACTTACAAACAAGTTTTTACATAGGTTTTTACATTACTATTGTAGGAATTCTTATAAGGCGCTAATAAATGAAACGACTTTTTATGCCCTTTTGGTATTCATGTTACACGTGTTTATCAATAATTTCCTCATACGAGTATATTGACATTTTGTTTTATTATATTACTAGAATCAAACGAGAATAACATCTAAATTTAAATTAAACTGAATTGTTTTGAAGACCGAGGTTTCTTTGTAAGTTGTTAAAAGGAGATCTCCCACAACTGTGAAATTGTGTATTAAACTTGTAAAAGCTATCTTAATCAACTATTTATTATTATCAAATATATTGCTAAACATATACATAAATACATTATAAATAATATTCTGTTTGTTAGGAAAATTGTAAGTTTTCTTTAAAAATGTATTTTTTGTATGATATTGGAAGGCAAACAAGCAGACGGAAATTCACGCCGCCTAGAGACACCAAATGTGGTAATGTTGCGTTGCAAACCTGAGGCCGGGATGTCAGGCCTCGAGTAAAAGTAAGTTTACGGGCTACCTTACCCTGCAAACCGAAACACGTTATGACGTTATGGCGGCAAGAATAGGTAAAGCGGTGGTACCAATCCGGATGAGTCGCTGCGAAACTCTGTCACCTAGTCAGATATCTCGGTCTTAAAGACGGTAAGCCTCTGCTAGCCTTTTTCGAGCTGCCTGGCAGGAAGGCAGAAGGTCTATTCTGCAAAGGAGCCCGAACCAACGCGGGGAATATGTATATGTATAGGGATGTATATTAGTGATACTTATTAAAAATGCTTTCATTTACATATAACATTATATTTAATTATGTCGCTGTTATGATGGAGAGGAGTAATTTTATTACTTTCTATATACTTAGGTTACATGTGTCGGAGTCCTATATACTTAGAAATAATTTACACTCTCGTAAATCTCCTAACTTCTAATTTTGCTCTACCCTCACTACCCTGTCCAATCTAGAAATTGTAGCGAAAATTGGAAAAACTAGGGTGGTGATTCTGCTGTACAAAACTAAACTAATTTTATATGCATACTATCTTTTCCTAATGAAACAAATACAATTTTAGACATATCAGATTAGTCCGTATATTATGTCAAATTGTGTTAATCAACGTTTTTCGAGTGATAGATTAGGTATATGTCTGTTGAACAACTAAATTATAACTAATATCTACTTTAATCTTTATCTTAGATATAAATTGTTAGTAACAGTAGATATAGATCTTATTACTTTATAATTTGTGGTTAGTAATGTCAAGGGGTAGCTATACACCTTCACTATTTATTTAGGTGGCTCCCATTTGTTACATTGTAAGTTAAAATGACATTGAGGAAACACACACAAGTAAATTATTTAGTAGTAACGGGATAATAAAAGCACACGTTTTATCCTTGCTCCAAGTCACCTACTGTAATAAAACTTAATTTATGTTTGCGACACAAATTTATCCCAAAGGCGGTGCTTTTGAACAAACCTGGCATAAAAAAGGTATCATTAAGGCAATAAAATCTGCCCTATTTTACGATCTCCCAAGGAACAGACCGTTTGTTATTTTTTGCACAAAACATTAAAACAAAACAATTCCGGTAGGGCTTTCTTTTGAACCACCATGAAATGGAATACTGCTAATTTTATACAGATTGTTTTTCGTTTTGAATTAAAAAATGATTAATAATTAAAAAGAAATGTTAAGTGAATAAAAATAAAGTGATAAATCCGCTTATGAGAATTGTATTATGCTACCAGTAAAGCAAGAGAAGTTATCAGTAGAGAGTCCTGCTGGCTGCAATGTTTCCTCCGGTTTGGTAGCTTCGCTGTAACCTCAGTAGACATTGATTTGGCTAGAGTTTCGCAGCGACTCACCCGGATTGGTACCATCGCCTCGAGGCATAACTCGAGCAAAAGTAAGTTTACCAGCTACCTTACCCTCCGAACCGGAAAACGTCATGACGTTATGGCGGCAGGAACAGGCAAGGCGGTGGTACCAATCCGGGTGAGTCGCTGCGAAACTCTACCACCTAGTCAGATGTCACGGTGCTAGTGACGGCAAGCCTATGCTCGCCTTTTACGAGCTGCCTGGCACAGGAAGGCAGATGGTCTATTCTACAAAGGAACCCGGACCAATACGGGGAAAACTTATGATACACAGAGAGGCAGGGGTTTAAAAAAGGAGTTGCCGTTAGTCTCCTCTTCTGCAAAAAAAAAACGGGGAACAAGGGCGGGTCTTTAAAACTTGACTGATTGGCATGAAGATTATGTTCTGGAGTCTTCTCTTAAGAGAACTTAAGACTATGTAGTAGATTTTGCGATAACACCGCTTATCTGGGTGATTAAGATTTTTATTTATTATTTTTATTTGACACATTTACAATTTCTTAAAATTTGGTACATAACGAATTATAATGTTGCGTTGCTTTGTATTTTGTAGAATTAGAAGACATACAAGTAGACTGCTTATGTGAGTGAAGATGAGACACCTACCACTGTGGACAACCTGAAATCTTTACCCTGGAGAAAACTTTGATTCTATCTTCCATTTGTTATTACATTTTGGATTAAACCTACGGTCCAGACGGGTGCAAAACAATGTTTACAATGTTTTCGAATCCTTAAAAATATTGTTTTTTTTATACATATATATGAGAGGAGGCAAACGAGCTTGTGGGTCACCTGAGAGAAAGCGATTACCACCGCCTACCGTTTTTGGGAGGTTTTGCTTATAACCGTCTAGAATGAATTGAAAGACTTGTGAAATACCGTCTAGAAAGACTTGTATAGAATGTAAGACCTAATATGTACACTACTGAAGGCAAATAAATAAACAATAAACAAATAAACAATGTCTTTAGTAAGTATTACTATCTATATTTATATACCTATGTAAAAGAAAGTCGTGTCAGTTACAATATTTATAACTCAAAAACGACTGAACCAGTATAACTGGAAACTAATACGAAGGTAGCTTAGAACCAGGAGGCGGACAAAGAATACTTTTTATCCCGGCGACTGTGAGTAAACTAGGAAAATCAACATATAAATTTTTCCTATACAAACATCGTCAGAGCAGCTATCTATACAAATGTACAACGGTATCTTTTGACTATTACCATCACTACGATATAAAAAAGGCCAAGGTGGGTGGCGACCTCCCAACGCTGCAATTGTTAATCTAGTTACAGCAAATTATGTAGATAACCGGAATTGCCTAACTGGCTCCCTCGTACACGGGTCACCAGGGCAACTACTATCTATTTCACATTTAAAATATGGGTATGTTTGGTTAAGAGACTTTACACCCGTCACAAATGCACGCCATCCGCTTTGACGAAACGAACTCCTCTGTGGAAGGATAAGTGGAAATGATTTAAGAATATCGGGAGTTTGAGTATAAATATACGAGTAAACAATATGCATTCTAAATTAAAACTTCAGCACCCCTAAAAAATCGGGTATGATCTTCTATGTGTGAAATATCTTTTTCGAGGTCTAACATCCCGGCCTCAGGTTGGCAACGCGCTATTACCACCTTTGGTGTCTGTAGCCGGCGTGACATTCTTACCATCAGGAAATACATCTGCTTATTTGCCTTCCAATATCATAAAAAAGAACTCCCCGTGATGGTCCGCATCCACTAGGCAGAATAAGCGGCCTTCCTGCCAAGCAGCTCGTAAGAGGCAAGCACAAGCTATTGGTCATTCCCAATGAGTCCTCTGGTTGTAGAGTGCTATGCAGCAGCTTGCCCAGGTAGGGATCCACCGCTTTACCTACACCTGTCGAAACAATGACTCTATCATTTTCCGGTTGGGAGGAGAGGGTAGCCGGTATACTTGGACAATAGGCCAAACAACCCGGCCACAGGACAGTGACGCACCTATAACATCTTTGTCTTTAGGTCACGGTTAACTCTTACCATCAGGACAGCCGTGCGCTTGTTCGATGACTTAAAAAGTGTCTTTTGTGTTTTTTAATTTAATTTATTTCAGGGAAAAAAAAACTAATTGCAGCAGCGACTCGCCTAGTTTGGTGCCACAGCCTTACCTATACCGGTCACCATAACGTCAGTGCTTGTTGTGGGCATGTTCCGGTTCGGAGGAAAAGGTAGCTGGTACACTTACTTTTGCCCGGCCTCAGGTTGGCCGCATTGGCAACGCATCTTTACCACCTTTGGTGTCTCTAAGTGGATTGAATTTCTTACCATCAGGAAATCTGCTTGTTTGCCTACCAATATCATTAAAATGAAAAAATAATATTGCTCGCCTTCTACGAGCTACCTGGCAGATATTCTACATATACAGGGGACCTTGTTCTAGGTTAAAATTCTTATGTAAAATATATCTTCCAATAGTATTAAGCAATTTTAATTTTTAGTGACATACGAAAGCTGGAACTAGTACTACCTAGCACTCAGCTTTCGTACAGCACTGCTCTACTAATAGCAGTTTATTGTGGTAGAGCTCTGTATAGCAGCTAGACTGGGTTGCCATTTCATGCTGGAGTGTAAACTTGTACCACATGTATGTGTATAAGGTGGCGATGTACCAATAACATCTATGGTATCTTTTAGTAACGTTTGTTTCTTATTTGTTACTCTGTAAAATTAAAAAATCGATAACTCCCAGCAAAACACACAATAAACAAAAAAGGCCGCATCGAAATCTGTCCATCCGCCGTTCGAAAGTTATGATGCCACATATAGACACACATACTCACACATACACAAAACATATAATACCCCACTTTTTCCGTCGGGAGTTAAAAATATTAACCAACTCGAAAAAAAACATTTTTTTCTTAATCAAATTTCTATTACCTAATTATAGTGTAATGTGAATATTATCATTTAATAAAAAAATTAAAGTCTTCAGAGATGTAACGATCCTATCATCCACTAGTAATGTTCATTAGTAATTTAGACAGCTGAAAAATTCTGATGTAAAATTTGATCCAATTTGGTGGTAGAGTCTGTTCCGACTCGCTGAGTTTCTTTTCTTTCCTTTTCTTTTTCATTTTTTCCTTTTTTTTATGACATTGGAAGGCAAACAAGCAGACGGATTTCCTGATGGTAAGAAATTCACGCCGCCTAGAGACACCAAAGGTGGTAATGGTGCGTTGCCCACCAGAGGCCGGGATGTTAGCCCTCGAGCAAAAGTAAGTTTACCGGTTACCTTACCCTCCGAACGGTGGTCACGGTGTTAGTGTACGGTAAGCCTATGTTCGCCTTAGACCATCTGCCATCCTCCCAGGCAGTGCGTAAGAGAGGTCCGTTTAAAATCCGAATTTATATTATTATATTAATTATGGCAGACTGACTAACAACAAAATGTGAAGTTTTAAGCCAAGTTTATTTTTTGTATCAACATTGCACAAAACTACTAAAACTAGAACCCAGTAAAAACTAGAACCCAGAAAAGAATAAGCCTTTTCTGTTGCCAAACTTTAGGTTTTTTATCTTAGAAATATTTTTGCAAGTCGGTTTTTTTTTGCTAAAATTAGAGCTACAGCACGAGTTACAAATCAATGTAGTTAATGCTTATGAATTATATTACAATGAAATCCCATAAATTATATACAAGAAAACATTAGCATAGCTATTAGCTTTATTTCAAAGCTTATACGTACTTATCTTTATTGATCTGTGTTACAAATGTAGGTGTTTTAGTTTGTTTTTAAATAGCCAAATATTTGAGTAGTGATTGAATGCTGGTTATTGACCTTAAACCGCGTTTGATATAAGCACAAAACTATTTTATAGATCCGTGAAATCAGCGTTTCGAATTTGTAAAATTTTTGATTCTATAAAAAAAACTAGATAAGAAACAAAAAATTGGAACTCTACGTCTTTGCAAAACTCAAAAAGTTTAAATAAATTTTGAAAATTAGAAATAACTGAAAATTTTATTGTAAAAATCAGAATGAAAAAATGAACAAGGGCCGATTAAATTAAAAAAAAACTGGAAAATCAAGTTATCCAAATGTTTTGGTACTGGTCAAAATAACGACATGGTTATTTATTAAGCTTTTTGTGGATTGACAGTCACCTGAGGCGTGAAGCCCTATTACCCATAACTTGTTTCCGAAGCTTTTGTTTTGTTGAATCCCGAAGGAAGAAGTCGGCGCCCACGTCGAGCATTGGCGCCTCGGAGTAAGTGAGAAGGAACGACTCCCTCAATTGGCAAGAGAGGGATAAACAAATAGCATTCCGCGTCGGCCCAACCAGCCAAATGAATCCAGTTTGCTCGAAGCCGGTCAATTAGATGTTTGTTTCGGTAGTTGTGTATTTTTTGACAGTGATGTAAAAGTAACAAGTTTTAGTTTAACAGTTTCATGTGTTAAGAACATGTGCTAGTGGCTTCTGTGGACTTAATTCTGGATTAAGAGGACTTCTAAGAAACGGTAAGAGAATTTAAGAATGCATTCCCTCTCCCGTCCCTCGAAAAGAATGTATTGCACCGACTCAAGCGCACCTTGCGTTGTTGAACTCTACATTTTTAATTTAGTTGGTAAAAATAAGGATACATACCACGAATAAACTTAAATTTACTTGTGAAATAGTTTAATGTTTATTTTTTGACAATACGATAACAATGCATCAAAACTCACATCTGGATATTATATGTTTTTGTCGAGTCTTAATTGATAATTTCTCTTGTATATATAAACAATATATTTAAAAACCTTTTTTAATTCAATAACTTTTAAAAATATAAATTAAAGAACAATTTACTAAATTGTTTGACATATTTTTATTGGTGCTATAAATACAATAATGACACAATTATGATAATAGGCACAATAATAAATTAGTTATAGTTTTAGTAAAAATAAGTTTGCGTCTAAACACTCCGTTAAAGTCAATTAAAATTAAATTTGAAAACTTGCTTTTAACTTGTTTGTATATTCAAAATTAAATCCTTTAACATTGGGAGTAAGATTTTAATTACCGCGTATCCAGCAGTTTAAACTTAAAACTATTGTTTGTATGTACCTACAAACTTCCAACTATTATAGGTAGGTATCTATTAGGTATATTTTGTTACATAAAGCACTATCTCTCTACCTGTTTGTCAATTTGAAATCGAGATACCTTTGAATTTTTAAATTTAATTTGTAATTAACTTAATGTCACAATTTTAGACTAAGTTTTTTTACTTTCGTTTCTTGATAACGAATGCTATACCTAACCAATTTAGCTATCGAGAACTTACCGAGGTACCTAGATCGTTATGATAATTATTAAGTATTTTTTAACATAAGAATTAGATTTTAATTTGGATTTTTTTAAGTTTATAGCTTTAAGATTAGTAAAGAAAAAAGACATGCCCACTGAGTTCTTTTCGCCGGATTTAACAAGATGTGTGTGGACTGTGGTCGCAATTCTGATCAGTATCTAGGTAGATAGTTTAAAAAAACGCACGCACAAGTAGATAGGTACCTTATACCTACCACTTGTATGGTTCATGCGAATAAAGATATTTCTGATTCTTTTAACTCCTTTCTTAACGGTTATGTCGATAGTTAAATAGGTTCAATAACTACTTGTACACGGAATTGTGTAGTAGGTAGGTATTACGTTAATTCAAGAGATCATCATCGCAGATGAAATTCACGTATTATAATGACTAAAACTTACCTACCTAGGTATTAGGTATGATATTCAACAATAAAACGATGTAGGTAGTTATTTGTATGCAGCTACTGTTATAAAATACGCAAATTAGTAGGTATGTTGACTCGGTATTTGTGTCCTAATAAAATTATCAATATTATGATCGATGAATTCATCTTTTTATTTACTTTTATACCTTATTGACTGAGCATGCGAAGCGATCGAAGTAGGTAGGTATCTTTGTTCAGATGGGGTTGCGGTTGTATGTTTGTTCGACGTTATACCTATCTACCTACCTATTGTGAAGATATTTTTAAAACGATTTTAATTAATTTTGGTAAGCTTTTAGTTATGTTAGTTAAAATTTATTCGAAATTGTGTGGGCGACCTAAGTGGGAGGTTAAAAAATAAATAGGTATTGTAATTGTCCAATGTAATAAAATACGTCATTTTATTTGAAGTATCAAATGAAAGGGCCTAATTTAAACGTTTCTAAACTTTTTTTTTGTGCATGGCTTTTAAAATTTAAATACCTAGGTAACAGGCAAAAAGATGCTGTACCAACTAGCAGTAACATTGAAAAAGACAACGGTGACGGGGTTGCCGATGATGACAATGTTGGTGATAATATCGTGACAGTGTCGTGAAGTTCTCGTGTCGGTGTCGTGACGGTGTTTCAGTATCAATGAACATTTGATATTTACGAATTATGATTCGGGTCTGCTAAATAGAATAAACCAACTAGGTACTTTTCTGCCAGGCAGCTGCTCCTGCCTCTGCTGGTATAGTGCCGTGCAGTAGCTACCTATTAGCAGAGATAATTCATAATACGCACCCCTACATGTTTAAATAATGTACCTAATAGGTATATAATATAGGTACAAAGTTGTGTATTTCATATTTACTAATACGATTGTTTTATGTAAATAAACCTACTAGCTGTTGCCGCGTGGTTAATGGTCCCACAGGAACGTTTTTTTCTGGTTAACTATCCTATGTGTTAATCCAAGTTACCCTCTGCATGTGTGCCAAATTTCATGAAAATCTATTTAGCAGTTTTTGCGTGAAGGAGTAACAAACAAGCATACATTATCGCCATGGATACCAAAGATGTTATTGTTCGGTGACTATTCATTTAACCTCGACTTTTGTCAGCTTAAGTAGTATATTTTCACAAAAACTTGAAAAAAAAAGCAAATACCTAATATTTCTTTAGAATCAGATGTGGTTCAGCTGTTAAAGCGTTACAGACAGACATACCTACTTTGGCATTTAAAACATTAGTATGGATATTGATGTAATTTGCTATTCTCCTTTCAATTTATACATAGCTACATAGGTACATATAAAATAAAGTCTTGTTAGTTACACTATTTATAACTCAAGAACGTCTAAACCGAGTAGGCTGAAAATTGATAGGGGAGGTAGTTTAGAAGTTAGAACCAGGAGACGGACATAGGATACTTTTATACCGTTCGACTTCAAGGAAACTAGACAAAATCAACATTGTAATTTTTTTTATTTATAAACTTATCGGTTGGAAAGAAGTTCGTCGGAGCTGCTATTTTTGTACGAAATACTTTCAAAGAAATGTAATACTACCATTAGGTACTTAAATATTCGGGGAAATTTACAAGTACAAGTAAATTTCTGTGGTTAAGGGTTGTAGGATTTTGTATTGGGGACGTTAGGTAACCTGAGATTTTCAAGGTGGGTAGAGTTCATGAAAACTAAATTTATATTTATTTTTATGATATTTGAAGGCAAACAAGCAGATGGGTTTTCTAATTGTAAGAAATTAGCACCGCCTAGAGATAACAAAGGTGGTAACAGTGCGTTGCCAACCTCTGACGAGCTTCCTGGCAGGAAGGCAAATGGTCTATTCTGCAAAGGAGCCCGGACCAACACAGGGAAAAAAAACACGGGGTTGCAGTTTTACTGCGCTTAATTATATTTATTTCAAAGATAGCTAATGCTTCTGAGATGGTGCCATATATTTTATTAATAATATTATATAATTAGTTTTAAGTTATACTTAATTACGTACAAAAATGTGTGTAGATAGATAGATTTAGAGAAACAAATTATGCATTATTACCTAAGTATAACTCAAAAACTACTAGTCTGATCGTCATAATGATAAACTGACGCCACCATCTAGAACTCATGATTATTTTCCCCAAAAAACCCCATTAAAATCGATTCATTATTGGCAAAGTAATCACGTAACAAATATACAAAAAAACATTTTAATCCAATTTAATACCTCCTATTTTTGGAGTTGGTGTAAAACGAAGTTGCTGAAGATAAGTGCCCGCTTAAAATTGTTTAAGGCTAATAGTGGTTGCTCTGGTTTTACCTCTAAAAAAGTACGGAGTGCTATACCATTTTCTTAATTAGCTATTTAGCAAAGATTTAAGATAGTCAACGTCAAGAGTAAACATAGCTGGTCACAAGACGTATTGTTATCGGTACGTAGGCTGACCTTAGCGCTGCTGACGTAGACTTCTGAATGGCAGATTAAATGACAGTGTTAATGATTGAATAATAGTAGGCAAATAGCAAAATGATCTATACATAATCTATTGTTTACTAGCTGACCTGACAGACCTAATTATGACTATTTTTGTTTCCCATGAATCTTCTCCTGACAATATACACAAGAACAATTAAGGGCAGTAAAATTGCGAAAACTAACCTCCACCTATTACATTAGGGACTACGTCGCGATTTGATGATTCTTTTTTTTAAATATAGGAAATGATTCTGAAATGATCCCATATTTTATCACTTTTTGGAGCCGGGTAAAAAAGAATAAGCAAAATCGGTCTCCCAGTTAACACTTGATGCGATTACTAAGGGCAATGGGGATGCAATTTAATAGGTATATAAGATATAAATTATTGAAACACATAAAAGTAACATATTAATGTTTATTAGGTCGGGTTTTCTGTGCCTTTGTCTCTGACTGGCAACTTATAAGAGGTGGCTTTAAGTTTATTATTAGTCATCACAAGCAAGCACTTGTTAATGAGCACGCACTGTCCAACTCCATATCTACTAAAAAAAGATTCAAAATTGGTTTTCTTCAAATTTATTTTTTTAAATTTATAAATAAAATACAGAATTATCGCTTCTAAATTTCATTACCTTTGTACCAATTACAAAAAAATAAAATAAAGACAGTATTGTTTTTTAGCTATGTCCTTTTGTGACCTTGAACTGTAAGTGTAATTTCATGATAAAAGTGTAATGATCCTGATGATACTTTTAGAGAACAAAACAGTAGGGTCGCTCTTGAATCTTGATTTTAAGCAAATTTGAATCGGATATAATTTTAGGTACTTTTGAATAATTCATCAAACCCGATAAAATAATTTGTTGTTTATTAATAACTAACAGTTTATAAAAAATCTTCACGCGCATATCCCCAAAGAGGTAGGCAGAGGCACAACCAGGGTACCCACGACTAGCCGAAGATACTAAGTCCCACTATGTGATAGGTGGCAAGCCTATCGCCAACCGGGCACATATCCATACCCGAGCAACATTTTTTGTTTACGAGGGTCAAACTGAAAGTTCTTTGAAAATCAAAATCTAAGCATTCTAGCAAGTTATTAGTTTCATTATAACTTTTCAAAATAGCG
>NJDC01000893.1:210840-224166 GCA_002245475.1 Calephelis virginiensis | reverse complement strand
AATTTGATATTTAAGAGTAAGTCTGATCGGGACAAAATAATAAATGACTTTGAAAATTTAAAAATGACTTGTTAAATAACTAGCTGAAGAAGCGAACTTCGTTCACTTGGCACTCTCTATACCCTTTGCCGACCATGCAGGGAAACTTAGCATTAATATAAGTATGTATATGTAGGATGACCTGTATTCATCTTAATATATATAAATTACGTGTCACGTTGTTTGTCCGCGATGGACTCCTAAACTACTTAACCGATTTGAATCAAATTTGCACACCGTGTGCAGTTTGATTTAACTTGAAACATAGGATAGCTTACATCTCAATTTATAATCAAAAAATTAACATCCGAGCGAAGCCGGTATAGGCAGCTAGTATATGTATACATTTCTGATTTAGTTATTTCGTTACTTTGTATTGAGTGTTGACATGTTTGTCATTTCTAATCTACATAACTTATGACTTAAAAAAAAGTGTAAGAAACTCTATAAAACTTACCACAAAACAAAAAAAAGAATGTACAAAATCAACTACACAGACGGACTAAACAAATTTATAAAAATTCTAGAAATGTGTTCCGCTGCTCATTTTCAACCACCAGCACCTATTTTTCCTAAATATCTTCAATGTACAGAATCCATTCTTCGACAGATTTATTATAAGTATAGATATAAAAATCTAAATTACTATCTGCTATTCAAATTTCAGGGAAATTGTGCATGTTTGTAGTAAACTTGTTAATGATTATTATGCTAGGTGTTAATTCCTAATGTTTAGCACATTTGAACATAGGAACAAAGTTTGCTGTTTTCTACAACATAGTGGTACATTATTTTTGAAAGTAACCGAGTAATTTAAATTTCTTTGACATTTATTCCGCCCAAGACAGTGCTCGTTATTGTCGTGTCCCTTGTTGGAGCTTGCTTGCAACATCATCTTCGTTTTTGACAGCTATATGAGACGGTTGTCTTTGCCATTAGGAGAGTCGATACTCTTTTCCTCTGGACTTGGCGTGAAGATACGTAGATATTATTTAAAACCTGTGACTTATGGTGAATAGCTATTCATGTTTTTAATTAATTTTAAGAAATAAACTATTTTCTCTGCTTAAAAAAATATGAAACAAGAACGTGAAGCTAAATACTTTAGCAAGTTCTGTGAATGACTTTTGACTCTTGCTAAGACTTCAGGTAGAAGTTTCTAATTAAATTGATTCTATATTAAATTACATTTCTGAGAAACTTTTGACACAACTTGTAAAACTTCACGATACAAATTTTCATTTCCGTGAAGGTTTTCGATCTTAGAGTATGCATTTGTGTAGAAAGCACAGTTAAAAATGTACAGACTTTATTACCTAGTGCATACAACCTTGCTGTACTGTTTACTTTTGTGTTAACAGGGCATTCAAGTTAGAACACAAGTTCTTTGTAAGTTCTGTGAGTAGGATCTCATTCCTAAAGAATTTTCAAAAATAGAATAGAAATCTTTTTTGTATGACGTAAATCTTACTTACTGGCAAGGAAGGCACATGGTCTATTCTGCAAAGGAGCCCGGACCAACACGGAGGTATATATTATATTTATAAGAGATTGGCATAAAGAGCAATAAATCTCATGCACTCTTATCTGCTAAATATTCAGCAATGGTTTAACCTTTTTCATATCATTTCAATTTAACACATTTATTATTTAGAAGATCTTTCATGTAATCTTAAAGTTTATTGTAAAAACATACATGTTGGCCCATGAAAGAATGGCTTACTCTGTGGAGACACATGCACAGCAAGATAGTTTTTTTTTATTCCTTGTATTGACACAGTGTATATCGCAATTCCTTTTAAATGAATTTATATTTCTAGAAACATATTTTAAATTTTCAAAGATATACTGGTATCTTAAAGCTACAATTTTGATTTCTTTGTTTTTTGTCTCAGGAAAACTTAGGGGCCTAGTTTGCCTTTATGGCTCGCTTTTGTAAAATAAATACAATAATTACTTGGGCAGAATTCCCAGAGAGAATAATTCTGTACGACTTGATGCTTTGAAAATAACTTAAATAAACCATCCTATGTTATGTATCCATGTTATATAATGGGGTAATTTATCTGTCTTACTTACTCCAACTTTTGCTTATAGTCACTGTGTCCGTTAGTTTTTAGGTCTATGATCTCTAAACACTAAACTGAAAAAAAACGCTAGGAATTTGAATGGAGATTGTTTCTGACTATTGTTATTTCATGGCTATTTGGTATTAAAAAGAGTGACTATAAATGGCGGTTTTAGTATGTACGTATAATGTGAATTTGTACATACATTTATTTAAACACGCTAGATCCATGACAAATATCCATAAACTAAAAATCTTGGCTCACAGAAGGTAAATATATCTTCGTCTTCTTATAGTTTTTCGATACGCTCTGCACCAAAGTATAATCTGTGGTTTCAGTCAGAATATTTCATAGCAGTTAGTGGTGGCTGAATATAAAATATCTGTCAACAGCATATATTCTTAACCTACTTCCAAACTACGGAAGTTTCAAAATAGTTTTAAAAATATGTCATATTTGTGAAGAATATCGGAGAAACAAATTCGAAAATTGAATAGGAAGTTAAATTTTGTATATAGTTGAAAGATGTTTTGTTATAAAGTACAAACGTAAAGCTTTGCCAAAGCTTCACAAAGAATCAGATGACGAAAAGAAGCAGCATACGTATTCTATTGAATCAGGAGCTATTTGGCGAATATCCTTTAAAACAGATGTAGAGAAAGACTTTATTTTACTAATTTTCCAAAATCCATGTAACTGTTGTGACTGGAAACATCCCAAGTAACACCGGATGTGATTTTTGTCTTTTACCACAATTTATAAACCTAGCCAGTCAGGACAAGAGATGACAAAACAAACTCACAGGCAACAGGGTTTAAATCCTATCTACCTTGAACTGTTAACATTTGTAAACCTAGCGAGTCAGGCTTTGAAACGGCAAAACAAACTTCTCCGTAATCAGGATTAAATCCTATCTACTTTGAACTACTAACACTTCCAAATCCAGTGAATCAGAAAAAGAACCAGTTAAAAGAATTCACGACAAGCAAGATGACTTTAAACATATTATATTTCCTTGGATTTCGAGACCCGAAGGTGCCGAACTGAACCGTTTAGGATTTGCTAGCTTATTTAGTTAATATGTCAGTGTTCCGAATATCGTGGCTTGTAAATCCTTATAGGCTTACAACCCTTTAGGTTGGGAACTCCTCATGTAAGTCGGACTAAGAATTTGAATTGTTAATGTAGGTATACTTCGCTTTTGCAAGAAAAATTAGATACATGCTATTTTTATAGTACAAGACAAATAAGAAGGATTTCCTGGCGGTAACGATAAAAGTCGCTCATAAAGAGCAAAGAGGTGATTGGTTATGTGATAAAAAATGAAAATGTTAACTTAATCACCGTTTAAGAAATAAATAACATTTCGGAGTATTTTCGTATGATTTTAAAATAACTGTTTTTTCAAGTGTTTTTATTTATTTACTCGACAATGCAACACAAACAACTTTTAACTAATCCATCTATTTAAATGATAATTAAATAAATAAATGTCCCTGGACACGTCACATAAATTGAATCGAACCCAAAAGTAAGCAAATTATTTGCTTGTGTTATGGGTGTTAGTCAACGATACTAATACATATATTTACTTAGATACTAGAATAAATTTAATAAACACCCAGACCAGGAATGATGAAATATTTGCACTGTTTTACGTATCACTACGTAACGTATTGATACGTCAAACAGTATACCAAAGTGTTTCGACATTTAAAAATAAGAATATGTAGAAGTTTTACCAAGAACTTTTACCATTTACCAAGTACCAATGGTTACTTTGTAACAGAATAGCTAGGATACGACACGCTATCAGTAAAAAAGTTGTGAAACTTTCATCCCCTAAAGTATTTGGGGTTGATTTTTGAAAAAATATAGCCTGTGTTTGATCTCAGATCTTTCTTTGGCTATACACATTTCTTTAAAATCGGTTTAGCGGTTCAGCCAGAGCCAGAGCAATAAACAGACAGACTTGTATTTATAATATTCTGGATTCTCTCATGTTCATTTCATGTTTGCGTACTCGGATAAAAACAATAGACCCTTTTGTATGACACGAAAGGACCTCCAGTTAATGAGGGCGATACATTGTAACATTTCATAAAAAGGTTGCTTAATTACTGCTTAATTCTGCAATTAATGTTTTGAGAACGAAAGGCACGTTCGGAACGTCCGGCTATTCTTCGTCGCCGAAACGTTTTCAGAACGCGTTCTTCTGATAAATTACAAGCTGCGTAAGTAACGCGTTACCAATCAATTAAAAGCTTTATGCTGTTGGTAATAATGTTCAAATTGTGTATTATTTTATTGATTCGATAAATTTATTACAGCTATTTGTTATTGAATGGATTCGCAAGAAATTATTAGATATTTATGATATTAGTTCGTCATAAATTTTGAAATGAAAGCTTGTTTGCAACTTTGTTTTAAAACCCTCTCCTTTCCTTTTGTTAATTTGGATCCTATGTGTAGACTTGGTCATCTGCCTCTCTACTTAGCAGCTTGTAAGAGGCGAGCTTTCTGCTTCTGGGGTCTAGCGGTCCGGCGTCGGACTTGACTTATGGTGGTCCCGGGTTCTATTACAAAAAAATATCAAAAAAATGTATTTTCTATTTTCTAATAAAAATAACGTTGCCAGTTGCCAGCATATGAGCTGGTTGGCGATAATCTTGCCACCTGTCACATTGTGGGATTTAGTTTCTTCGGCTAATCGTAGGTGCCCTGGTTGTGCCTCTGCCTTTCCCTTGTGGATATAGGCGTGAAGATACCATATTCACCAAGACTTCTGGTGTTGCGTGCTGTGCAGCAATTTCACAAAGTAGAGATCCATCGCCTTTGCTTTTCCTGCTGGCATCTTAGCTACCTATTACATCTATAGGCCACGGTTATCTCTTTCTATCAAGAGAAGCTTGTAGTTGTTCGTTTTCTTTTCCTATAAAAATATATTTCTAGTGAGACATCACAGCTCGACTAACGTATTACGAATAACACATTGATAAAACAGTTTTGTAGATAGGTATCATGGGAATAGGTAATATTCTGCAAAAAATGTGACAAGGACTCTCAACAATATCCATAAACTCACCTAATATTTACCTATCGTTGGTAATTATGGCATATTGCATAACGGCAGTCATACAGTCAGGGGTACTGGCTTATTTTCAATACGAATTCATTGAAACAAAAATATTCACATTATCCTTCTACCTTTACGTAGAAATAAAAAAACGTGTTTACGTGTAATGAATATAATTGTTTATAAGTAGAAAAATACTTTTTATCCTGTTTTTTTAATCCTATTTACAAAATAGAAAAATTCGAAACTTAAATAAAAATCTTAAAAAATTAAATTTAGAATTTTATCTTTAGCACCAAATATGAATGGAATTGTTTAAAAGAACTGGAGTTTAACGCCATCTAGACAAAAGATGGTTGTAGATTTTTCGTAATTATTGAATTTTGTGTTAATATTGAGTGAAATTAGTCAATTTTGGTGGCATTCTGTACAATTTTGTTTAGTGAAAGTGCACAAACAAAATCATAAGGAAATTACTGTATTATGTCTATCAGCGTTGCGCCAAATCTCATTAAATAAGCTTTTGAATAATGAAATGCTAACGCTAGTGCCAAAAACTTAAGAAAAAAAAAGAAACTGTTTTTTTTTCATTTATCGCTGTATTTAGGGTAAAGAAATTAGCAACACTTATCTCAGTAATTCTCCGACACGGTAGTCGGTGCGGTCATAATTAATGTTTATTTATAACGTATTGTAACATAGATAAGAAAACGCGTACGTGATCTGTGAGACATAGTCTTAATGAAAAAAAAGGTTTTGATGACGTGACCCACGTAATCAGATGATAAATATATTAGGTATAGTATTTTTCTATTAATACTAGTAGTTTTGGAATATAGAAAGCTAAACGCATCTCCTTATAAGAAATAAAAAGTACCTTCACGCCCATATCTCCGAAGAGGTAGACAGAGGCACAACCGGCCGAAGACACTAAGTCCCGCAATGTGGGACTTAGTTATATTTGTATCGCCAACCGGGCACATATCCAATCCCTGGCAACGTTTTTTTACAAGAAATTTAAAAAATATATTTTTTACTTATTTTGTTGCCCGATCCGGGGATCGAACCAGGGACTTCAAGAAGTTAAGTTCGACGCCGGACTGCTAGACCACATAGGCGATCTAATAAGAAATACACGTTGCTTGTAAACACCCAAGATGTCATTGGTCTAAGGAAGGAGTTTTATGATCTTTTTTATATACGAATACAATTTCTTTGTTTCAAATAATACATTTTTAAAGTTATACAAATAAAAAAATAGGCAACCTGTTTCGCTTTTACAGTATATTCAGGGCTATAGAAACTTAAAGTAAATTTATTTAATTACAAAAAAGCCAAAGTTATTATATAAGTGTTCCCCGTATTGCTTCTGATCCCCTAAGTAGAAAGATGGTCTGTCTTTCTCTCTGCCTTGCAGCTTGTAAGAGGCGAGCATAGCTTATATATTGGTAATTACCAACTAAACCTAGTAAAAGGCTGTGCAGCAATTTGCTCAGGTAGGGATCCACTGCCATACCTATTACTGCCGCGCAGTAATAACATTTCCATGGCTGATCCAGAAAGTAAGGTAGCCGGTAAAACTGTACAATAGGCACGTCCCAGTAACAGGACAGCAACACACAATAATATTTATCGTGTACTAGCTATCCCGGCGAAATTCGTTTGTATAGTAAAAACATTAAATTTTTGTTCTTCCTAGTTTCCTCGCCATTTTACCCTTTTTCTTATCTTTTGAAACCTTCCCTGGACTTGAATAAATAATTGAAAATGAAATTAGCCAAATCGTTTCAGCCGATTTAGGGAGAGTAACGAACAGCAATTGATTTTTATATATATTGATATATTACACAAACACACAACAACAAACTTGAAACAACAACAACAACACAGTCAACAGACTTGAACACGACAGTGGTGAACAATGACGTTAAAGCATCAGGAAATGCGAAGGAAGAGTATCGAGCGTAGATAAAATCTTCAATTGAAGACAAATAAGTGAATGATGGAACACGTGTACATAGTGTGGATAACATTATTGAATATTATCAGTACAGGTTTAAATCACATGAATAATGGAGTTCCACCAAGTGCCTATGATGAATAACCTGAATTACACTTATGTATTACGGAACCAGGAAGCACTTATCTCAACAGGGACTACGAAGACCCTCCACGAATACCTACAATTTAAATCGTCAAGCAATTTCCAACTTTTCCCAGTTTATTAAGACCACCATGAAGCGTTTATTACTCAAAGGCATTATAAACTTTCCCTAAACGAGATAAAGTGTAAATTGTGTTGTACTTTGTTTGGCGAAGTTTTTTCCGTAGCACGTGCTTGAGTATCATCCACACGTGCATGCAAGCTTTTGAAGTGTCAGACAAATGCCTGATTGGCAGAGCCGGTACGTGACGAACTGAAGATCTGGAGTGTTGGAAAAATTACATTATATATTCACCCTAATTCCAGGGACGAAGTTAGTTTTCCCACTTACAAAATTGTGTAAGGAAAAGTACCTGTCAAATTGGCTTGTCACCTTTATTGACTGTTCGATGAAGAATGGATAATTAAGTTAAAATTTCCCGTGTAAGTTATAGAGGTTGGAAGGCAAATAAGTAGATGTTATTTCTGATGGTAAAGATACACATTGCATATAAACGAGCTTTAGCTTTTGGCTTTTGCCAGCTTTAAATTAGGGTTTATTGTAGTTTGATCATTTAATAAAAGTGTATAAAAATGAATTCTATTAAAAATATTTTAAAGATCAGCAAGATGTACCTACACATTGTGACCAAACAATAATAAAAAAGTTCGCATTATTTATTTTTTACTTTGTTGGTAAAATCCGGATACCCGCGGTAGATATTGAGGTATAACTGAGGTTTTTCAGGGACCTGGAAATTATTAACCAATAAGGTTTTTTCATTTACCCAGTTTCTCCTATAGCCGGGTTGGATATGCCAGTTACCTTATCTATAGAGCGTTAATAGACCGTTTATAAATAAGATAGGTAGAACTAAACTAGACTAATGGTGGACTAATAAGTATTATTAATACAGGCAATAGAGCTAAAATATTTTAAAAGCCGGAAAGTCTAAGGAATTAACAGAATTTGTATGTTTCAAGTTACAGACATATATTAACGAAAAATGTCAGCAACTTGTTAAAATTTCCAATAAACGAAGTTTCTTAGTTTTCTAGAGCCAATATAACTAGTATTCACTTTAGGTTTATTTCTTTAATTGACTTCAAGAAGGAGAAAATAAGCCACTTGATATATTTTTCATGTCCAGCATTTGTGAACCAATTTTATGTCCTTTTGATGTTTTATTTGAAAATGTGTACTGCTGGCGTGGTCTTATCGACGCTTAGTCAGGATATCATAACAGAGTTAAAGGAAAATTGAAGGAAACCTTATTTTTTAGATGACAAAATATAAAAATTAAAGAGTTTTTTTTGGTTGTTTGATTTCATTTAATAATTTTAATGACGTTTTTAGTCAGAGTTATTAAAAAAAGTAGTAAAAAGACAGTTTCTTTAAAAAGAATAACAACTCCATGGACTCCTTGCGTTCGAGTCCAACTCACACTTGATCAGTTTTACGACCTGGTTCATCCCGGGTTGTAAAAACTGAAAGTAATAAAGTGTTAAAATCATGTTGGAACTCTTAAAACACAGTATAAAATTTGGCATCTGTGATCAATTTTATGGAGAGGTCGTAAAGTCAGCATAAAATAAGTAGGACGAATTGGAAATTTGCGAGTACACGCGGCAACACTTAACTGTATGTAAATCTCCCCATATCTCATCAATTTTTATGCACCAATTGATATAACAATATTTTACGAGTTCATTTATTGGGATACATGATTTTGCGTGCGCGGTTTTGGTCGTATTGGTCAGAGTCGCTTCTGTGGTCTAGTATTAATAGGTGGTCTCTGGTTCGAATTCGGTTCCGGCTATTTTGAACAGTTTTGTTTAATTTAAAAAATAAGTAATGATTGTGGGTAAAGCGAGGCAGGTCTACAAGTATCGTGACACTTGGATTCGATACTCTCTGCTTACCGTTCATAGAATTTGGCGTGAAGAGATGTATATAATGTGTAAAAACGTTGCCTGATTATAGATAGGTTTGCATTTATCACGTTGGGTGCTCTTGTTGCTCTTCCCACAATTTCGGGGATACGGTCGTGAAGATACTTTACTATCACTTTTTATTGGTCATAATATTAGATTTATAAATGGGTAGAGTGCTGTGACAGCTTTCCATAATTGGTAGTTACTACCGCTTTAGCTATGCCTGTTTTCATAACATCAGTGATCGGCATTGTTGTGTTTCGATTTTAAGGGTAAACTAGATCTAAAATCCTTTAAAGCTCCGACCCCAGAATGATAACGCAATATTAACATCTTTGGATTCAATAAAATATTGCTTACAATCAGGAAATATGTATGCTTGGTTATTAACAAAACTCATAAATCTATTGGAATTTAGCTAAAACTCTCATCAATGCACTATGTCCCTTTGTATGCTTAAATCTTTAAAACTACGTAACGTATTTTGATGCGGTTTTTTTCAATAGATAAAAGTGATAGAAGAGAAAGGTTTATATGTATACTAAATGTTACCTGCGGCTTCGCCCGCATTGTCGCAAGAACTCGTGCGATCGGAATTTAAAGTAGCTTATATGTTAATGTAAGTCATAATCTATCTGTGTTTCAAATTGCAGACAAATCTAATCAGCCATTCGACCGTGAAAGAGTAACAAAACATACACACATCGTTACAAACCTTCGCATTTATAATATTAGTAGGCTTTCATAGCCGTGCGAAGCCGGGGCAGGCCGCTAGTACCTAAAAAATTAACAGTCAGTTGTAAAGACTCGTTAAAAACTCAAAAAACAAAGTACCATAATACAAAATCGCTAATTTCACGCAAAACCCACCAAGTTCCAGACGGAACAATGAACACACGTATTTTGTATTTAGCCTTTGCTTACCCGTTCTTTTGAATTCCAGAGTAATAAATGTAAATTCTCCTGGAATATTCGATATTGCGCGGCAAAGAGGAACAAATGCGGAATTTTAAATTTTCGATAATATTTCTATAATTTTAACGAAGACCGCCTTTTGTCAAGAGAGAGTTTAAAAAATATTTACGACTCGGGTTCAATTCTCGAGTGGAGTGGACACATATCTGTTTTGTCTTGTATTAAAATGAGCAGGTTTTATTTTCGTATATGAATAACGTAATAAATAACAGCCAATGTTTGCTACTGTATTGTTCTGGTACTGCGATTATGATAACTGCTAAGTTATGCCATAACCAGGGCTTGAAAAACCGGTACTTTTGAGAAACGGTAGTAATGGCTTTGGAGCAATACTGATATCAAAGGTATTACCTGTACTTTTAGTACCGGTATTTTTTAAGGATTTTATTCCGGTGTAGATCGATGTTACCGGTACCAGAAAATATATTACATAATATTTTTTCTTCAATCGAAGATACCTCTGTTCCTACTTGACAGATTTAAATGATACCGATACCTAAAAACGAAATTGGCAACTGCTCTCCTGTATTTATCGGTTTCCTTTATTAGGTACAGGTATTTATGGGTATTAGTACAGAGTAAGTAAAAAAAAAGTATCTTCACGCCCATATCCCCGAAGAGGTAGGCAGAGGTACAACCTGGGCACCCACGACTAGCCAAAGATACTAAGTCCCACAACGTGATAGGTGGCAAGCCTATTGCCAACCGGGCACATATCCTATCTCGAGCAACATTTTTTTATTAGAAAATTGGAAAAACCCAATTTTCGTTTTGTTGCCCGACCCGGGATTCAAACCCGAGACCTCATGCAGTCAAGTCCAACAACTGAACCGCTAGACCACAGAGGCGACTGTATTAGTACAGGTATTGGTATTAGGTCGGTACCGGTATACGGAGTACAGGTACCAACTTAGGAAGCGGTATTTGGCTATCGAATGGCAAGAACCGTTAAGTATTGGTATAGAACCTGTACATTTGGCATCGGTTCCTAGTCTTGGTTACAGGACTCTAAAAAATATGGTGTCTGTTGGTGAAAGTCAAAATGTCAAAGCTGCCTGGCTTCCTTCACATTTATAACTCTTTTCATAAAGACACGTCGGTTTTGGAAACTCTTGATACCAACCTTGCATAGAACTCAAGCGATTTGATCGTGGAATGTCAACCTAGGTCTCCCCGGGTACCTACATGGGCTACATCCATCCACATTCGCATTGTATATTTGTCAATCTTTCAATCTGTCATTCTTTTCCCATGACCAAACCAACGGAGCATGTCCTTTCTCATTTTAACAGCAACACTTCCTTTCAATCCCACTTTTTCTCGTATCTCACTGTTGTCAATAATAACAATTTGATTTAGACATAAACGTTCTTAAATTAAGTATATTATAAGATTTTATTTAACTTGCAATGTAAGTATGTTTGTCCCAGTGGAATTATGAAGCTCAATTTTGAAGCAACTATTCGCAACCGATTAAGCTGGTTTTTGGCAAACAAACTTAAGTTTTATAACAATCATATGACGGTTGCTGCGAAAAATGGTCAGAAACTCCTGAAATTTTCAAAATTTGAGTATCATGTTTGGGAATAATTTGATATGTCTTGATTAATATATTTCCCATCTCATACCATTTTTTTATTAAATATAACGTTGCCCAGGATTGGATACGTGCCCAGTTGGCTTTAGGCTTGCCACCTATCACATTGTGGGACTTAGTGTCTTCGGCTAGTCGTGGGTGCCTTGGTTGTACCTCTGCCTACCTTTTCGAGGATATGGGCGTGAAGATACTGACTGATAAAAATTGTTTTGTGTTTTTAAGTGATACGTGAGCGAACAAGTACATTTGTCTCTTGATGGTAAGATACAACCATTGACCATACATACATCCCAATACAAGACGGCGTCTATTGGGATGTATGGTCGATGGCACAACCTATAGATACCTATTACACCTATTACACGTGCGTCGCTGTCCTGCGGCCGAGCTGCTAGGTCTATTATTCAAGTTTACCGGCTACCCTGCCCTACAGAAAGCACATGACAGAGTCATTATGGCGGCAGGAACCTATTATCTATGAGACGGTGGATCCACTCTAGCGCCAGTGTTCTTGTTGGCACTGACTTATACTTAAACAGTGCTCGCCTCTTATGAGCTGCCTGACAGAAAGGCAGATGGTCTATTCTACTCATTGGACTCAGAACAGCACGGGAAAAAAAAGCTTTACTTCATTAAGTTTCGAATTACATAATAAATACTAAAAACTGTTGATGATAAAACTATTAATTGATATTACAAAAGGTAAGTAATTTTTATTTGCAACTATAATCTAGAACACAAAGCTGCTTTTCTGACTTAACTGTGGTAGATATTTTGAGATCATTTTGTAAATAATGAGTTCTTCAATGATGTCGACAATGGGATGAAATGATGCCCGTAGTCTGCTTGTAAAAATCAACTACTCGTAGGTATTAAATGTTACTTATTCTACTATGGTCCGTCATAACATGATAGTCGAGTGCTCTGCAGCAGTTTTCCGGATTGATTCTACCGCCTTGATCCTGCCATCACATTATCAGTGCTTTTCATAATCGTTTTCTTTGGTTAAGGGAAGGATAGGAGTATATTTGCACAAGTGTTACAAGATCCTAGTCTAGCTAAGCTAAATGATGCACCAGTGAGTGAGCACAACACATGGTGTCTATAGGTGTCAGTTGTATCTTATCATAAGGAGGGTCGTTTGCTTATTAATTATATTTTACTAGCGAACCGTCCTGGCTTTGCACGGATATAAAATATACAAATTAACCTTCCTGTACAATCACTGTATCTATTAAAAATTGCATTAAAATCCGTTGCGTAGTTTTAAAGTTTTAAGCATACAAAGGTACATAGGAAGCGACTTTGTTTTATACGATGTAGTAATAACATTAAGAAAATTATTAAGAACATATCTTTAATATACAGTCTAAAGTTTTCGTTCGCATGTTGAACAACACAACATGTACCACTGGTGGAAGAATGATGTCCAGTAACTTGCCCGGGTAGGGATCTACCACGTTAGTTATTCCTACCGCCATAATGGCTCTGG
>NJDC01000893.1:192513-210218 GCA_002245475.1 Calephelis virginiensis | reverse complement strand
AACATACAAATAATATGCACTAAATTACAAAAATACATATATCATACGTATATTACCAATAAATTAATAATAAATAATATATGACAACCATTTTAACAAAAAAAGGTATAAACATATTCGGATATTTCTTATTTGTTCTAATAATGTATTTAGAAGAAAAAAAGAGTGTTTTTTAAAATTATTCCTTCTCATTGCACTGAAAACGTATTTTTTCTTATTTTAACACATTTTTGTTGTTTTTCATGTGACAGTTAAACTTAAATTAATAAACAAAGTATCTTCACGCCCATATCCCCGAAAGGTAGGTAGAGGTACAACCAAGGCACCCACGACTAACCGAAGACACTAAGTCCCACAATGTGATAGGTGACAAGCCTATCGCCAACCGGGCACATTTCCAATCCCGACCAACATTTTTTTATTAGAAAATTGGAAATATCCAATTTGCTTTTTGTTGGCCGACCCGGGATTCGAACCCGGGACCTCATGCAGTCAAGTCCAACACCCGGACCGCTAGACTACAGAGGCGATTTAATAAACATTTTTTTTTTAAATAAATATATTGAATCAACGTTTCTCTCTTCTCGCCACTTCAGAATCTACAAATATACTTACCCAGAGAAAGTTGAAGTTGCAAGCCAAAATTAAGAATTACATGTTTCTTTTACATTTTGTTAACTATCATATTATGCATTTTTAAGTAGGTATAAATTGCCATTTCTTTGGATCTCTTAGATTGTTATTGACTCGGAATATAAATAGCTCATTTTAATATTTAATTTGTCTTGTAATTTGCGTTTTGTAATAACCATTTCAAAATGAACGCAATTAACCTCCTTTTTCTAAATATGTGTAGAATAGAAATGTCCCACCTATCACATTGTGGGACTTAGTGTCTTCAGCTAGTGTGGATGCCCTGGTTGTGCCTCTGCCTACCGTTTCGGGGAAATGGGTGTGAAGATACTTTTGTTTGGAATACTTGCTGTATTGGATGTATCTATGATATTTGACCCAAAATGAAGTCGGACAAGTTAATATAAAGTATGTTTGACAACCCTAATCACGTAGGAAGCTGTTAGTATCTTCTTGCAACTAATACAATGGAAGAAATTAATTTAAAAAAAATAAGACAAGCTTTTATTTAAATCCTCTAAAAAGAGCTCTTTAAATATATTAACTATGAACTTACAACCTTATTATACACAACTTATATGATCATAATATAAACTTGTCGCGCGATTTTCTTGCGTTAATAAACTTGTAGGTACTTATTGATTTTTGTAAAATATGCTAAGTTTTAATTAATAAAATTTCAATTTAGTTAAATGTTGATAATCGCGACAAGCTTTTATGAACATGTAAGTTGTGTAAAAATGTGTTTTAGGTCGTAAGTTCATAGTCAATATTTAAAAAAAAATATATTATTTTCTTCTTTTTAGAGCATTTTAATGAAAGCTTGTCTTAAGTTTTTTTTTATTGAATTTTTTTACTTTTTAACTGTCGCTAGTTTACTGGCTGGCGTTTCTTAGTCTTTTCATCTCATTCCAGGCATAATTGTGGCAAGATAGTTTGTCAGTTAATTTCAAACAATCCCCTTCTTCTACAAGGAGACTTTTTTGTCATCTTACCCTATCTAGCATTCTAGAGCTCCGTTTTTTATGACATTGAAAGACAAACAAGCAGACGGTTTCCTGATGGTAAGAAATTCACGCCATCTAAAGACACCAAAGGTGATAATGGTGCGTTGCCAACCTAAGTTCACCGGCTACCTTAAACACCGAACACGTCAACAGCAAGCGCTGACGTTATAGGGGTAAAAATAGTTCCCAACCAAGGTAGTACCAATCCGGGCGAATCGCTGCGAAACTCTACCACCTAGTCAGATAGCACGGTGCTAGTAACGGTAAGCCTGTTCTCTCCTTTTGCGAGCTGCCTGGCAGAGGAAGGCAGATGGTCTATTCTGCAAAGGATCCCGGATCAACACGGCAGTGAACCGTTTTGAAGGGTAAAAGCTAATATACAACAGGGTTCGCCCAGGTGCCTTGAGGTGCTACGTTTATGACATCATGTTAAACCCGATGTAACTCAGCCGTCGGCACAGCCTCACCTTGACTTGGGTGTTTGGAAGAATGCCCTACTTATTACAACTTATAGCCTACTTGAGCCTGACGAAACATATGTCCAGGTTTGATTTTAGCGTTGGCCTTCTCCTACAAAGGTTGCAGATCAATGCTCAAAAATAAAATGCTCAAAAATCAATGCACGAAATAACTATTCCGCCATCCTGGATGGTTTGTCCTATTGAATTTTCGAGTTGCTTTCAACGAGCTCTTTTATTTGATACCTATATTGCAGAAGTGCATAAAATAACCGTTCCGCCATCTTAAGTAGTCCACCATATTGGATTGGGAATGACATCAAATTATTTTTAGAGTTGCTCTCAATGAGTTCTCTTAATTGACACCCATATTGTAGAAGTGCATAAAATAACTATTCCGCCATCTTAAGTAGTTCACCATATTGGATTGAGAATGACGTCACACTATTTTTCGTGTTGGTGCCTCAAAAACCTTTTTTAATTGATACCCTTATTGCAGAAGTGCATAAAATTACTATTCTGCCGTCTTAAGTAGTCCACCATATCGGATTGAGAATGACTTCACACTGTTTTTCGAGTTGGTCTCGATGAGTTCTCTTTATTGATACCCATATTGTAGAAGTGATTAAAATAACTATTCCGCCATCTTTAAGTAGTCCACCATATTAGATTGAGAATGACGTCACATTATTTTTCGTGTTGGTCTCAAAAAGCTTTTTTTATTGATACCCATATTGTAGAAGTGCATCAAAAAATAACTATTCCTTCATCTTGGATGATCGGCCATATTGCATTTAGAATGACGTCACATTATTTTTCGAGGCGCTCTCAACGAGCCCTATAATTTGATGCCCATATTCTAAAAGTGCATTAAAATAACTATTCCGCCATCTTGAATTGTCCGCCATATTGGATTTAGAATGACGTCGCATTATTTTTCGAGGCGCTCTCAACGAGCCCTATACTTTGATGCCCATATTCTAAAAGTGCATTAAAATAACTATTCCGCCATCTTGAATTGTCCGCCATATTGGATTTAGAATGACGTCACGTATTTTATCGGGCATTGTCATCCAAACTACACTTGTATACAAAATTTCAGCTCAATTGGTTGAAGATATCTGATTCAAAATTAAGTTCAAAGATTCCACCCGAACTAACATACATACATTGCAAGTTAAATAAAAGCTTTTAAAAATTGTATTTATTAAAAAAAACAAAAAGAGTTAAATTAAGAGCGGCGAGTGCTCCTCCTTTAACGAATTTTTATTTGAACATTAGCCTTTAGTCTCTCTAAATTAATGAACAGTATTACACAAAACTATGTGGCTATAAGACCTAATCGTAATCGATAAAAGACATTAAAATTTCGTCACACAATTTGAATCCTTAGTAAATACTAGCTGAAATGGATGGAGCTCTCGGTAACGAATGCGAGATATGAAAGGGTTCTGGATGGTGCTAAGGTTTAAAAGTTTGTAAAAGCAGAGATTAGTAAACATTATATATATTGTCTTTGGTAAAAGTAAAATATGTATCAACTAACTGTCTGGTTTCTATATTGTAATGTTTAAAATTCTGCCACATTTTTTTTGTTTAAAAGCTTGTGAAAGTAAAATATATGTAGACTGAATGCCTGATTCAAGTCGAGAACGAGTCGTTTTGTTCATAGCAAAGTAGATGACAGGTAAGATTGCTCTGCTACAGTCTCTCGTAGCAGAAAATACGGATTACATTAATGGAATAGTTCAATAATCACCAGCGCGATGGAGTTGTCTCTTTCCGACGCAGAAAATAACCTGAAATTATATTAAAAAGTGTAAGCACTGAGAGCATGTAAAATAATAAAGGTACTAAGATGTTTTTTAAGCTTCACGTCGCATTACAAGTTAGTCATCAGTTGTACGTTATGTCCTTTGGCTACACGCGTCATTTTTATGCACTAAGAACCTCTCTAAACGAAGACATGTCGTTTGTTATCTGTTCACTGTCTTTACATTAATTTTTGTAGCAGCTTGTCCTGATTCGAACCATCCATTCTGCTGGTTAATTACTTGTTACGTATTAAAGTCCGAGGTAGCCTGTAACCTTTCGTTGTTGTTTATGGGCCTTAATTGTCTCTTATAACTCTCTACCAGGACAGCCACGTGCTTGTTTACCATCTTTTCACTTCAAAAAATTATTATTTCGGAAAGAGTATGTCTAATGTACAGAAGTCTTTGCCAAACGGTACTCATACATTCATGTCATAATCATTGATATTCTCTCCACGCATGACATCGGACCTGCCGTAATTCACCCATATTGACACATCCTTGCTAATCTCAACTGTTTAGGCCTCGCATAATACATCCTTCATTTTAATACATCCTTGAAACCCTACTCAGGTGACGTTCTTATTACGTCTTATTTTTATGGGACGTACGTACGCTGCCAGTTATTGTTGACAGCGACTTCCTTGGTTAAATAGATACCTTCTGTAAGCCTATCTATTTCTATGAAATTAACAAGCTGTCTTATAAACAAACATAGAAAAGATTGCTGTTTTGGCGATAAGACCGCCTTTGTGTGTCACTTAGTTTTAAAGTTTTATTTTCAGTGCATTTTTTAATGTATTTTGGTGCAAAGAGTTATTCTATTCTATACACTAAAGTAAGAGTAAAGTTAAGTAGATGTTATATAAGTTGATACGAAAAGGTTGCCTGAAAGACGTCTCTGATGTGATCATAATCATCTTTAGGTTTAATTTAGTTTTCTATTTAAGTATTTTTTTATAATATATAGATTATAGGTATTTGAATTCGGAACGCAGTATAGAGTTATTATATTGTATTACAGGTGTAAAACATTTATTTACAAGTTAAATTTATTAAATTACTAGCTGCCTGTTCCGGCTTCGCGGATAATAATTTTTTTGATCATAAATTGAGATATCAGCTATCCTATCTTTCAAGTTGGATCAAACTGCACACAGTGTGCAAATTTGATTGAAATCGGTTGAGTAGTTAAGGAGTCCATCGCGGACAAACAACGTGACACGTAATTTATATATATTAAGACGATACGAGTACATCACAAATACTATCACAGAGTAATAAAAACTATAACACCATGTCGATCTTTGGAGTACTTTAGTCCATATTTTTTTTAAAGACGGAAGAGGCTTGTAATCACTTAAACATTCTTGTAAAATATTCTTACCTGCTGTTCTCATTTAATAATACAGGGAACACTTAATTTAACACTCACAGTCTCCATATAAATTGTTAAAATATCCTGTAGTGGATAATAAACGAAATAAATAATCTTATCTTATAATATACTAGCTGCCCGCCTTCGCTTCGCACGTTTATGAAATATCCATATAAACCTTCCTCTTCAAACACTTTATCTATGATAAAAACTGCATTAAAATCCGTTACGTAGTTTTAAAGGGATATAGGGACAGAGGAAGCGACTTTGTTTTATACTAGGTAGTGACAAAATTCTCATGTGATAATTTCATTCGAGTACTCCTCCGAAACGGCTTGACAGATTCTCATGAAATTTTGTGAGCTTATTTGTGAGCCCCTAAGTGATAAGAGTGACTCACTCCAAATTTTTTTACTAAATCACATTACAATATAGCAGAACAACGTCTGCCGGGTCAGCTAGTATATAATATAAAGTGGCTAACATTGTAGTCTTAGTTCAAAGACTGTGAACTAAGATTACAATGTTAGCCACAGTTATACCCAAAATATGTTAATATTAAACTTATGGCCCAAAGACGGTCTTACCCGACAAAGCTGATTGTTTCATTACGAGCCGTAAATAGGTCACGAAACTGTGAAGCTAAGTTGCAGTTACTTTGTGTATTCAAACATCACAAGAAAACTGCTTCTAAGTGAAGAAGAAAGTTTTTTTTTATGATATTGGAAGGCAAACAAGTAGACGGATTTCCTGATGGTAAGAAATTCTCGTCGTCTAGAGACACCAAAGTTGGTAATGGTGCGTTGCCAACCTGAGGTCGGGGTGTTGGGCTTTGAGCAAAAGTAAGTTTACCAGCTACCTTACCCTCCATACCGGAACACGTCATGACGTTACGGCGGCAGGAAAAGGTAAGGCGGTGGTACCAATCCGGTTGAGTCGTCGCGAAACTCTACCACCTAGTCAGATGTCACGGTGTTAGCGACGGTAAGCCTATGCTCGCCTTTTACGAGCTGCCTGGCAGGAAAGCAGATGGCCTATTCTGCGAAAGAGCTCGGACCAACACGGGGATTAAAACACGGGTTATATTATTTAAAGTATTTATTAGATGTTATAAATAATATCTTCAAACCTGTATCACCGAAGAGATAGAGAGAGGTACAGCCAAACAAGAGGTTTTGTTTTATACGTTACATTAGTAATCAATAGTTTTTATGTGATACTAAACACGTAACATTCTAGAGACAACCGTGGCCTATGGACGTCATAGATACCGCTGTCTAATTTTCTGATTGTATTTGTACAAGTTTAACCTACCCTTCCGTATAGAATATGACACTAATTATGGTGACAAGAATAAGGAAGTCGATCCCACACCGGGCAAACTGCTGTCCTGCAAACATCAACCTGTAGGGTTACTCTTGAATCTCGATATTATGCGAATTGGAAATTGGAATCGTATATGTCACTTTAGGTACTTTTGGACACAGTTCTAGCGAATTATTAACAATAAGTTACAAATGAATTCAGCTAATCTGATAAAACAATTTATTGTTTACTATTAACAAAATGTTAATAATTAGCCAGTATTGTGTTCAAGAGTACCTTAAATGACATACTCGATTCCAATTTCCAGTATTGCATGAATCGAGATTCAAGAGTAACCCTACTGGTTGGTAATGGACACTTCTTACGTTATATTATTCATAGAGGCGGATGACCATACATAGGTACCGGATTAACTTGGGTATACCATACGGTTCGGAGTAGTTCTTTTTTCAGCTTCATCAGCTTGTTTAAATCTAAAATGTAATTGAACTTTTTAATCTAATGACAACCGTCACCACCAATGATTGAAGGAAAAAAACTTCTGTACGGACAAAGCCATGGACCTTCAGTAGTTTTGAAAGCAGCTTAACGTACTTCATGAAACAATAAAATGCCACAAAATTGTAACCATGTGATTGTAGAAATATTTATAAAACCACATGACAGAAAGCGATTACCGGAAACCAAAAATTTTAATGAAAGAAAAAGCTGGTTTTATTTATACTTGCGATAACAAAATATTTTATTATTTTAGTAAATATGTTTGATGATTAAAAAAGTGTGTATATAATATGTAACCTCGAGGTTCCATTAAAAAACCCTTTACAAAAGTATCTTCACGCCCATATCCCCGAAGAGGTAGGCAGAGGCACAACCAGGGCACCCACGACTAGCCGAAGACACTAAGTCCCACAATGTGATAGGTGGCAAGCCTATCGCCAACCGGGCACATATCCAATCCCGAGCAACATTTTTTTAAATTAGAAAATAGGAAAAATCAAATTTTCTTTTTGTTACCCGACCCGGGATTCGAACCCAGGACCTCATGCAGTCAAGTCCAAAAACTGAACCGCTAGACCACAGAGGCGAAAACCTTTAGAGTAAACAGATTAACAGACCATCTATCTTTCGGATAGGTACCACGTAAGAGGCGAGCCCTGGTTAAGATATCAGTACTAACAAGAGCACTGGTGGAAGAGTGTACAGCAACTTGCCCGGGTAGGGATCCTCCGCCTCACCTATTCCTGCTGCCATAAAGACTCGTTAATGAACATGGCTGGAGATTAGGGTAGCCTTTAGACTTGTACGATTGATCTAACGCGACGCACCTGTAACATCTACGGTATCTGTAGGTCACGGTTGTCTACTACTATCAGGAGACCCGTATGCACAGTGTGATAGGTGGCAAGCCTATCGCCAACCGGGCACATTTCCAATCCCGAGCAACATTTTTTTTTATTAGAAAATTGGAAAACCCAAATTTTCTTTATGTTGCTCGACCCGGGATTCGAACCCGTGACCTCATGCAGTCAAGTCCAACACCTGAACCGCTAGACCACAGAGGTGATAATATTTATACAAGATATATTTTTCAAGAATAAATAAAAAAATGACATCACATCTATAAAGTATTCTTCTAGAAATTTATATTAACTTTGAATTTGTTAGGTTAGTGAACTCTACTTAAAACTCTACCTTCATGAAAACAAAAAATTCTTTCAAACTTGCCTAGCAGTATCCTCGTTATTTACTTTTCCATTCAAACATGCTGGTTTCAGAGATTATTAACGTTTTTTATTATATTAGAAGAACTTTAGAAACAGTAATTAAAGTTGTGCATGTAAACTAATATTTTACCAACAACTGGACGGATTTTTGAGCATCGGGATGTCACAACCCCATCACCGCTGTAAGTGATAAAGTAATTTACGTTATTGGATTGTTGCAAACTAACAATTTCGCTTTATACCCAAGGTATTGTAGGAAATGCTCTCTCGGCTAATCTCCGCCAGTTGCCTTCTAGGCAGTGGCCACAAATCTTACGAAACGGAATTGCTTCGGGATAACCAATCTAGGCTTAAAACCATTTAAATCTGTGTTAACTGCGGTTTATTGTTGCTGTACGATGTTATAGGCAATTAAGCTGCTTGTTTTATTAGTATAAGATTGTTCTACTCATTTGCCTAATACTGATAAATGCTCTGGAGTTTAATTATTAAGTCTGTGAACAACGATAGGATCAGAAATTTTAAACTTCTTGCTGGACAAGGGGCTAGCATACACACCTAACTCTAGCGAGCAACCGCGAGCCTCGGGTCCGATTCCAAACGTGTAGTAAATGCCTGCATATGTGATGAACATTTAGATGTCTGCGTCATTGGGTCTGGATGGTCATACTAATATCATAAATGCGAAAGTCTGTCTGTCTGTTGCTCTTTCGCGTCTAAGCCACTTAATCGGTTTTGATAAAATTTTATATGCCTACAGATCCGAGTTAAATCACAGGCAATATTACTTTTAAAAATAAACTTCCTCTATGATCGGGTATAAAATTTGCTTGAAGTTTGTTTGTTGTATTCTACACTTAAAAAGTCGTGGACAAACAGTTACATCCAAGTTATGAAGTTAATGCAAGCGTTTTCATGGATTTATAAATGAATAACAAAACGTTTAATACAAACAAGATCTAAATAAATGACAGGTTTTATGATACAATAGTTTTTGAAACAGAAACACACACAGTCCCACAGAAACATTGTTATTCGTCCTTCTATGTGTGTGCCAAATTTCAAGAAAATCGATTTAGCAGTTTTGCGTGAAGGAGAAACAAACAAACATACAAACTTTCGCATTTATAATATTAATAGGGTAGGATAGGATAGGAAATTATGGAATGATCTTTTGCCTCCTTTCTCCCGACAATCGCAGAACATTTTACGAACCTTTCTACCTGTTTGAAAGCATTTAAATCCCCTTTTCATAGTAGTAGCAGAAGAATTTTCTGATTATGATACCAAAACCGCTTTTAGATACCAAAAGTGTATCTTCTTAAACCTGAGACTGAAATTTTGGTATATTTCGTAAATAATTCGGCTATTTTAGGAGCATTCGCCTCTGTGGTCTAGCGGTTCAGTTGTTGGACTCGACTGCATGAGGTCCCGGGTTCGAATCCCGGGTCAGGCACCAAAAAGAAAATTAGGTTTTTCCAATTTTCTAATTAAAAAAATGTTGCTCGGGATAGGATATGTGCCCGGTTGGCGATAGGCTTGCCACCTATCACATTGTGGGACTTAGTATCTTCGACTAGTCGTGGGTGCCCTGGTTGTGCCTCTGCCTACCTCTTCGTGGATATGGGCGTGAAGATACTTTTTTTTGAACTAATGAAGTGACTGTAACAATAAATAAGTCATTGGAATTTATCGTTATCATCTAATAGCGTCGTCAATTTTGTATCTATCAAATTAGCAGATTATTTCTCTAGCATTCCATATTCTGAAACAAGTAAAATGTTTATGACCTTAAAACAATAACACTACATTATTAATCACAAGCAAAATCACATGCATTGATCAAAACATTCATGATCATGAATAATTGATAGTTAGAATTTATCTATACGATAAACCGCCGCTCCCGCCAAAAATGTTAGCGTAATTCAAATTGCGTTGTTACCAACCAATCGGTATTTGTACAACGATCCTGCAATTTAGATTTGCATAATTTGCATCCCAAAACAATGTTCAATAAAGCGAATATCATAATCTTAAATGAAATAGTAATCTACCATATCTCTACTTCAGAAGGCCTGGCATAAACCCGTAGAGAACTTAGCTTTCTTTTGAAAGCTAACTGTAGCTTTGCCAGTGTATAAAATTTGTTACGCTCTTAAGTATGTTTCAAATATCCGTAAGATTGTAGACTATTTGCTAATAGTTCCAATTCCTGTTTTTTAAATAGAAACAGTCACAAAAGCTTAGCCAACAATTGCCAGCAAATATCCGATTCATAAGGTAATAACCAAGTCCGTAAAAATCATATACACTGTCAGAAAAAGTGAAACCACTTAAGTGCGTCATATTCATGATTTATCATTCTTCTCCATAATCATAAACCGCGTGTGATACCAACGTAAAGATTCATAAAAACGTCAGTTTTACGAGTACCCGCAATAAGTAATTGTATGTGCCCGCATACACGTTTTAGTGTTTTACTCCGCGTTTAAAGTTTAGACAACAATGCTTCGTAGATTAAGTGTGAGCGTTTGAAATATGACTGCAAACGAAAAACAAAAGCTTTTGTGCCACATCTTACGTAAAATTGTATTGAGTATAAATAATATACAATCGAAATAGATAGAATGTTACGGTACGTTAAAGTTTTAATTAACTTCAGCAGCGTAAGCAGTTTAGAGAAAACTAGTTTCTTTTTCTTCATAAAGTTAGCAGTCAAGGAGGAAACAGATCTGATGAAGAAAACTGAAAAACACGCTGGTCATAGTCATCTTCAGTGTAGTAATATAGTGTTGCCAAGCTGAAATTGAAATGTGAAGCATTTTGGCCTGAGAAGCATGGAGGTTTTTAAGAGCAAGATGAATAATAATAAAACTTATTAGAACCCGGTCTCGCATTAGCAAATGTCACTTTATGATGCATATGTTAATGGGTAGCGATGACTATTTGATATTTAATTTCATCACGTAACCTGGGTGTTAGTCTTTTCCATAAAAAAAGTACTTGTCATACGTAAATTAGCGAGAAAGTATATTTTCAACGAAACAACTGTATAGTAGAGGTAATGATAAAGTTACGTTTGATTATTAGGCGAAATAGGCATGTGATCATTAGATGTTGGGTAAATTTACTTACACAATAGGAAAGGTAAATTTCTTTGCTATTACTCATAGGAAAATCTGTCTGCTTGTTTGTTTTTCTGCATTAAAAAAATAAAGCATTTGTGATAAGTCGGATATAATTATTTTATATGACGTTTTACAAGTGTTTATATTTTGATTGATGCTTTATCTAGTAGATGTTGATCGAAGCCTTAATCGTTAACGGAGGCATTAGCAGCCAAATGAAAGTGGCAAAGCGGCTGGAGGCATATAAAAAGCTTTCCTTGTCGTTATGACTATTATTACAGCGATTGTGCTGCTTTTTGTTCTATTAAGTCTCGTCTGGGAGGGCTGGATCCATGTCATTTATACCGGTTGCGAAATAAATTCTTTAGACAGTCTTCGTGTTATAGAAAACTAGTTTTTGTCTTATTGTGTAGGTAAGCAAGTTACACAACTCAAGGATTCAAAAATGAAATACAATATTCTTATGCTGGTATAAGAATACGGTTTATAGAAAATTTAATCGGCACTTGGTGAAATTGAAATATTGTGATTTATATTACAAACGGGATGGTAGACTAATATGTATTCATAAATACTGTATTATTTGGTACGCGGGGAAGCCGTGGGATTAACTTAATTATTTATAAATGTGTACTTTACATGTACTTATTGATTTTTATAATAGATGAGGGAGCGTTCAAGTAATAAGCATTTCACACACGGCAGCTATAATGTAAAAATATACATTACAGCACGATACATCTACACGTTACATCTTTCTATAGAAATCGTCAGGAGACCACACACGACAGCTATAACGTACATTTTTACATCTTCGTATCTAAAGTTGCAGAACGATACCAAAATATACTTTTACATTACGATACATCTCTATACATCTTAATACATCTCAATACATTTCCTTACGAACAGGATGTTCAAAAAATTGCTGTTACAGACAGAGACATCACAGAAAGGGTTTCCCTCATCACAGAAACCCAACTTGTACAGTCTGTCTGTTCCCTTCCATTTTTCAATTTTCTATTTTTGGCACATGTGGCAATACGTACATCAAAGTCACAATCCGAATCATCTTCTGATGAACTATCTAATAAATCTAATTGTAAGTAACTAGACGGGTCCATGTAAATATAAAAATAAGAACAGCCTGTATAACAGATCAATGTCTAAAAAGTGCTTTAATCGGGACGTATGCTAATGAAATGATTGGAAAGATACATTACAATACCTGCTGTGTGTGTGATACATTGATGTAATGTAGAGCTGTACATCCCGAGATGTAATGTATATTAATGTGCATTATAGCTGCCGTGTGTGAAGGCCTTTACGTAACGCAATAAATGAAGATTTTTGACTCCCCCCTCCCCCCTTGTCACCGTAACGTTTTTCTGTACATTGCTCCCCATTCCTAAACGTGACGTAACACTCAAGTGGCTATTTTAAACCCTAAAGTTGCAAAATGATACATTATAGTTTTTATCCTTGGTGTATTTTCTTTATAATTGCCTTTGCGGCATTAATAGATACTAAATAAAACAAGATATTTTTAATCCCCAACACTGTCGTATTTTTTTAATTTTTTATAAATTTTTGGCTGTACATACAATTTTTTTCGCCCTTCATTATCCTATTTCAGCTTTTCTTAATAATAAACTCTCCAAATAATATAGGAGTTTTAATTCACTATTTTTTCTTAATAAAAACAATGCTACGTAACGTGTTGTAAGAAAGACCCCCTCCTGCCCCTGTAACGCATCGTAACGTTTTACGAGACCCCCTTCCTCTTAATTGCGTTACGTAATACTTGAACGCTCCCTGAGCCAAGGGGAAAATGCTTCTTAATAATACGAATTACATGTCAATGTTGATGGCCAACCGTTAGTAAATTTGTTGAATACCATCTAGTCTGGCCGATTCTTTGACTAGATCAAAAATAAGTAACCTGAATTCGAAGCCTGTCGTATACGTCGATGCTGATTTCCGTCTCCATCTACGAGTATATCAAGTGTGTCAAGTATCGAGTGGGTATTTTTCAATTTATGTAAAATCGTACAGATACTGTGTCTATTCTTTAAAGATATGCAATAAAATGAGGTAAGTTACAGGGACGTGTTATTAAATCATGAATAAATGAATGTTGGACGCTGTACATATTTTATTAAATGAACATGTAGACGAAACGATGGCGATGGTTAGCCGTATTCAGTCGTACGAAGAACTATTATAAACAATTAACAATTACGTACGGTCAGTCGTTATTTCTAAAACGTCTACCTAGCACGTGATCTGTAAATTGTCCAAATTTCTTAGTTTAAAATAAATATCCATCAAGAATTGAATATTATTTAAGTCCAAATCAATGCTTAAGTAGTAAGAAATTTTGTAATAACAGTTTGGTAGCGAGAATTGTAGTCTCTAAATTAAAGGATAGCGCCCACTGTTGACGGGGTGGAGCGTGTCGGGCCGGGGCGCATCGCATTGCAAAGCCCACTGATGCGGGCCGGGCCGCATCGCATCGGCGGAGTTTTGTTACTCAGTAGAGCAACGAAATAGAGAGGCCATTCGACGTTAAAATTGTCAAGTATGGAAAGTGGTGCCATCTAGTATTTGTCATACGTATCTTTACGTATGGAAAGTGGCACCTCTAGTAGTTGGCGTACGAAACTTATTGTAAACATAGTTCATAATTTCCAAATATTGCTGACTTTCTCTTATGTACCCGCTTCTCTTTCGTTTTGCCTTTTTCAAGGCTCTCTCTTTTGCTAGGAGTGTAACCTCCAGTAGCAATCTATAGCTTCATGATGTTGACATTCTTAAAGTCATTGTTATATAAAAAGTTTGTAAATAATACGAAACTACTTTCGTTTGACAGACTCTATCGCATTGTGGGATTTACCGTCTTCGGCTAGTCATGGATGCTCAGGTTGTACCGCTGCCTAACACTTCGGAGATACCAGGGTGAAGATACTTATTTTATTGCTAAGAAAGGTTTATTGTCAAATCTATAATCTACCAAATGCAGATAACAACACCGAAATAAAATAAATTAACATTTATTACTCTTGGAATGTTCTTCATGTTACGTCTCAATTATATTACAAAGTATGAACATACGCCAGGTTGTAATAAGAAAACGTGACTTATTCCTGTTTAGGTTTCTATTTTAACTCGACGCATAATTGTGCAAGCACTCTCCAACCTTCATACGTAGGGAATTGAAAGCCTACTCAGTAAGTAAAATACAGACGTCGAGCTTTTTATATTCAACCATCGGAATGTTTTCTTAAAAACATTCTGAAGTTTATTTTCCTTATAATTCTCATCAACCTTTAACCAATTAGAGAACACCTTTATCAAATTTTCCCCCGTGTTTGTCTGGGATCCATTGCAGAATAGATCATACGCCTTCTTGCCAGACAGCTCGTAAAAGGTCAGTACGGTACTAACACCGTGACATCTGACTAGGTGGTAGAGTTCGGCACCGACTCGTCCGGATTGATACCTACCACTGCCCTATCTATTCCTGTTGACGTGTTCCGGTTTGGCGAATAAGGTAGCCGGCAAACTTACTTTTGATCGAGACCTAAAATCCTGGCCTCAGGTAGGTGACGCAACATTGCCACCTGTGCTGTCTCTAGGTGACGTGAATTTTTTGCCCCCTGGAAATCCATTTGCTTGTTTGTCTTCCAATATCGTATAAAACATCGTCGTAGAAACTGATAAGCAAACATAAAAATATCGGAGTCAAACATATTATGCTCTCCTTATTCCTAATCAGTTAAAAATAACTTAGCAAGTTTAAGGAGTTACAAATTCAAATATATTTTATTTCCGTGGATTTATACAAAGATTCTTGTGACGAGTCTATATAATTCTAAATAAAAAAAATAAAAACTACCACCGGATCGGAACGCGGCCAATAACTGAGAAAAAAAGTATCTTCACGCCCATATCCCCGAAGAGGTAGGCAGAGGCACAACCAAGGCACCCACGACTAGCCGAACTGAGAAGATCTTGCAAAAGAAACTCAGCGGGCTTGTCTTTTTTCTAATTAATCTAATTTACAAAGAGAGAGATTGCTAATTCCGCGTAAGCAGTGTAACTGTTGTGGCAAATAATCCTCCAAACGACACAGAATGTGACAAGCCTAACTGACGTTTCCACCACCCAACTCTGCGATTAGAACACGAATATAGGAAGAGCTCGGGAGCCATCTTCATTTCTCAAGACCAACTACTTTGTTTCCTGAATAGTTAGTGCGCCATCTGTGATCTTTTATCGTCAACATCTATATATTTGTTTGTGTGTGTCAAATGCATGGTAGTGGGTAATGTTTTATTTATTGGTTTAATGTACTTTATAAGCATTATCATTTTAAAAATATTCTTCTGCACTTCTACACATAAACTATACGTATGCTAAATCTTATGCTCCTGCGTCCGCGCAATTTTCGTAAAAAGGGGTCCAAAGTTTTGGCATCACGTATTAATATACAGATTAAATGGCAAGTCTTTAATATGCTCGGGAAGTTTGTTGTCAAAACATATACATTGACCCATAAATAATAACTGATTCTATGAATACGAGACTTATACACTGTTGCAAGGTTGCACCAGTAATTACAATAAAATGCGCTGAATGCTTTGACTCATCTATCAATATAAATTTTCGCACAGCCATAACTCAGTTTTATCCATTATGTTCTGGTTTGAAGATAGGGTAGTTGCTAAACCTACATACAAAAGTTTAACTTCTCCGCAAAAATTTACTAATGATGAAAATGATACACATTGCGCCAGTGCTCGCCATTGTCAAGTTCCGGTCCGAGAGTACGGTAGTTAGTAAAACTGCAAGTTTGCCCATATCAACCTTAAGTGGTCTCCACACCAATAACATTTTGGTGGTAGTATTCTTCTCATCTGCCTTCCAAAGCTAATGGAATAAGTAATCACATATCGCACTTACAACAATGCGTCGTTGTGTGACTGCACTGGGAACAAACAAACCCACTCGGTAGCGAACATTGACGGTAACTCGACCACCCGGAAACGTGGCCAGGACGCGGTCAGATTACACGCAGATCTTATTTCAAAATAATCCACACTTTGGTCACTATTGATTTTGAAACGATGATTATTAGTAAGTGACATTCTTAATTTAAATTTAATTTATGTATTATGTACATACAAATATGAATTTGAGGGTGTTGAACATTTCAAAATAATCCACACTTTGGTCACTATTGATTTTGTAACAATGGTTATAAATAAGTGACATTATTAATTTAAACTTAATTTAAGTATCATGTCCCTACAAATATGAATTTTGAGAGTGTTGAGTATTTCAAAATAATTCACACTTTGTTCACTATTGATTTAGAAACGATGATTATAAATAAGGGACATTTTTAACTTAAATACAATTTATATAGAATATACAAACAAGAATTTAGGAGTTTTGATGCCATTGAGAAAAATATGGTCGCAGTTATTTCGTAATTATTGACATTCGTTTTTATATTATTTCCTCCTCCCTTAAGACCCTGATATGACTGACTAATTTTGAGTACTTAAATATTAATCCCGATTTTATCGATTTATTTAATCGGTTAATTTGATGCAAAATAAAATTTGAATTAGTCAAATGAAAAAGTCAAAGGGCAATAGATGGCTAAAGTAAAAAAAAGTATGATTTTATAAAAATATAAATATCAGACATTGAGAACGTCCTGCATTTGACCCGTATATATTATGTTTATTTGTAAATTTTATTTTTATTTATTTTAGTTTAACAAGTAACAGCTTACCCGTGATCAAATAAATTACGTGGTAAAAATGTAACAGTTGGGCAATCAATTGGGCAACTAGGCGAGCAAACAATCGGGCAACTAGTCGGGCATCTTGTCGGGTGGTCCGGATCCCCTGTGTTAAATTTGCCGTAGACCTGCTATGTTATTGTTGTAGAATGTGTGTCTGCCATCTGCATCTCGTAGAAGGCAACTGGTTAAACGGGTCAGCACCAACAATATCGCTGCCGGTAGAGTGTTGGTCCGGGCTCCTTTGCAGAATAGACCATCTGCCTTCCTTGCCAGGACGCTCGTAAAAGGCGAGCATAGGCTCACCGTCACTAACACTGTGACATCTGACTAGGTGGTAGAGTTTAGCAGCGACTCGCCCGGATTAGTACCACCGCCTTACCTATTCCTGCCGCCATAACGTCATGACGTGTTCC
>NJDC01000893.1:162005-192237 GCA_002245475.1 Calephelis virginiensis | reverse complement strand
TCATCGTCAGTCATGTCAGGGTTTTAGATATCGCGTGGCATTCTCACCTAAGCTCAAGTCAGATTTGGGGCATCGAGAAAACACATGACACGTTAATTTCTTCTTGGATTCTTCATTCGTGCAATTTTGATGTGCATTTTAATTTATTTTATTAAGTGAAAGATATGAGCAAAAAAATAAAAAATGCCACAAAAGTTGACTAATTCTACTTGATATGTCTACTAAATTCAATTATTAGGATAACAATCTTAAAATTAAGAATTTGCAATAAACACCCGGAAAACGTTCAAAAGTCTACCATAAATAGACAGACACACACATACTCTTTTTGAAGTACTTTTAAAAAACTGCAAAGATTTGTAATTTTTGAACTATGTTATCTATAACTATACTATTATACTATGATCCATCGGCCACCTGGTGGTTCTTTCATCAAGTCGTTGTCATCTCGAAATATGAACTGATCTAGTTAAAATGAATCTAATTCTCCAATCTCCATTCTTCTCCAAGCTTCATAATCAGATAAGTTCAGTAGTACCAGAACTCGTTAGTGTTTCAACTGTTAGGTCTTACATATGCTTAAAAATGAAATAAATACCAAAGCGAATCTAACATTCAGTCCGATGTTTACAAATGAGCTGTTGCGACACACACGCACACACACACACACACACACACACGCACGCACAAACACGCACACACACGCACAAACACACACACACACACACACACACACACACACACACACAAACAATCACAGACACGTCAAACTTATACCACCTCTTGTTTTGCGTGGGTTCCACCATAACTTTATTATATTATACACTTTTTACAATTAATTTTTAATGTAATAATGAGTAAGGGAGTTTTGGCGCCACCCAGAGAAAATATGGTGGCAGTTTTTTCGTAGTTGTCGAATTTGGTGCTAACCAGTGTGTTTTTGTGAAAATGGTGATGAATGTGTTCCTCCACATTCCTGGCAAGTCTGCCAGGATCGTGAGGTTTGGAACTCGATACTCTCTGCCTAGCCCGTAAGGGACTAGGTGTGAAGATATGTATGTATATTAGTATATTTTGTTAAATTTCGTTCACCTTAAGTCCAGAAGACATGAAGAAATAATTTTATCGTTCTGGTTTTTAAGCTTTAAGTTAAGAGGACGCCATTTCAAGACTCTTTATAACCTACGTATATTTAACCTATTTATACATATTTTTTTAAATAAGTGAAAAAAATACTGAGTATTATGTAAACTTCTCAATCTACTGTGTTTTGCTAAATTATAATACAGTAAAATAAAGCGATACGAAAGTAGGTTCATAATGCTTCAACAAACGCTCACGTTTTTCCCCATAATGTCTAAATTAAACCTTAATATATTAATTCTTGTGTTTGTCACTGAACTCCTCCTAGACGACTGGAGCGATTTTGATGTTTTTTTTGTGTGTGTTCAAGGGGGTTTGAGAATGGTTTAGATTCACAATTTGGTTCTCTGGAAAACGATTTTTTCATTATTTTTTTATTTGGAAGTAGTCGTTGATTTTGGAATGTCTTACCCAATGTAAGACATTCCAAAATCAACGACTACCCGGTCTACTAGTCCGGCAGACTGCGCTACTATCGAAGCATTAATGTCATACGATACGAAGTTTGCTGGGTCAGCTAGTCTATATATACAAAAATCAATTGTTGTTCGTTAGTCTTGCTAAAACTCGAGAACAGCTGGATCGATTTAGCTAATTTTGGTTTAAATTATTTATGGAAGTCCAGGGAAGGTTTAAAAGGTGAGAAACTAGGAAAACCAACATTTTAAGTTTTCCTATACAAACTGAATGGGTGGAACAAAGTTCGCCGGGACAGCTAGTAAAAATATAAATATCGCCGGAGAAATTGCAAGATAGAACCTAACCGAAAAATAAGGAAATTATAAATGTTTGTGTGATGTGTTATGGGCCAACGAAATTAATGACAGAAATACTTAAATATATACCAGAATGAATTTAATACACACATCTAGATCCAGAAATGAAGACATCTATATAGTATTACTCAAACTCTTGCCAGGGAATCGAACTAGCCTTTCATTTAATTGGTCGGTGATGTATGCTAATTCCACAACCAACAGGGCTATCAAATAGTTGTTACCTACATCGTTGTTACAATTAATTTTATTTTCTATATGTTATTCCTATTTTTGTTATTAAATGTAAATACTTGCAATTTGAAGAACAAAATTACTTTCAATATTTAATGAAATCGATTTAATATGACCAGCTAAATCTTCTATTGATAAATAACTATTTAATTAAAAATTTAAAAACCCCCAAAACAAGAACTTAATTTCCCTTTTATAAAGTAAAAAATCGGTTAATCTCCCTATTCTCACCCCCACAACTTTAAAACGGCTCAACCGATTTTCATTAAACATGTCTAAGAACACTTGCACATAAATTTCCTTTAATAAAAAAACTAAATTGAAATCACTGCAATCCGTTCGGACGTTACGACGCCACAGACAGACACACAGACAGACAGACACGTCAAACTTATAACACTCCTCTTTTTGCGTCGGGGGCTAAAAATTAATAACATGTCTAACTGCAGTGCGAGCAAAGCCTGCGTAATGACTTGTAATGCATATATTATTAAAACACAGCATTTTCAATATGAAAAAACTTTTCGTGGCCGTAAACATAATGTCCATGGAAGTTTCTAGCGGCATTGTGGAACTATAAGTTGATAAACATATATTACAATTTTGACACTAATATACTGAGCTATAAAGAATAAATTGCCTTCCATGCATTATTTATTGCTAATAGCTCGGTAGTGTTTAATAGCAGCTCTTTATCGTACCACAGGGGTGTATTAAAAAGTTTTGTAGGAGTAATTTTGCAGTACATTTTTTAGTTATTTATTCATCACAAAATTTTAAGAAATAAATATTTTATATGTAAAAGACCAATGAGCAAGCATACGGCTCTCCTGATGTTGAAAAATGATTTTGACCTGTAGACATCATAAATGTTATAGGTTCGTCGCCGTCCTGTGGCCGGGATCTAAGGTCTATCCTATTGTGCAAGTGTACACGTTACCCTACTAGCCGTATCAGAACTTGGCATAGTCACAATGGAGTCTAGAATGTGTTTTTATAAAAAAATAGCATCCCAGATCATAGAGTTACAATGCTTTACTCTATCAAGAGAAAATTTAACATTTTTAACTAGAAATTCTTCTCGGTTTTTATAAATCGTCGCACCTGAGAAGTGGCTCGATATGACTTTTTGTAGCGTGATGTCAAAAATTCTTTTTTTTAAGATAAGTTATTAATTTATTTTCAGATATTTGATCTTTCAGACATAAGCAATGTATTTTTATTTACTTCTCACCAATTACAATTGTTTGATATTGAGGTAGCCATTATTTTTGTAACTTCGGTATTTTCAAAAATGCCTTAGCTCTAGTTTATTACTTATTAATTAAAAAAATATGTTTATTTCAACTATTTGTACACCTTTGCACTCCTAATGGGAAAACAAGATCGTCCTTAATTTAGTTACACTGGCTATGCATTTCATGACTGATCGTTTTAAAGTAAGCAGACACACTTTCTGATTATAAGAAGTAGGTACGGGTCAATTAGCATCTTCAGAATCTTCATCTTACAAATTGCGGTGTCCACTTGAGGCTAGGATGTTGAGGTATGTTCGTATGTTTAATGCCTATTTTAATTCCTAATTAGAACATCATAACCGTAACCAATGCGTTTCTGATGGCAGAAAAAATTAAAAAGGTTTTGTACCACCCGTATCATACCACCCAGTTTGACTGATACAAAATAATCCAGACATTCACGTCATTAAAATATTATTAAATCGCCTCTGTGGTCTAGCGGTCCGGGTGTTGGACTTGACTGCATGAGGTCCCGGGTTCGAATCTCGGGTCGGCCAAAAAAAAAGAAAATTGGATATTTCCGATTTTCTAATTAAAAAAAATGTTGGTCGGGATTGGAAATGTGCCCGGTTGGCGATAGGCTTGCCACCTATCACATTGTGGGACTTAGTGTCTTCGGCTAGTCGTGGGTGCCTTGGTTGTACCTCTGCCTACCTCTTCGGGAATATGGGCGTGAAGATACTTTAAAATATTATTCTAACGCGCGATAGGATTACATCCCTAAGCCTAAAAGCTTAATTAAGTGTAGCAACTAAATGCGGCCCTGTACAGCTTAAACGGAAAGTTTAGTGCTAAAGCAATCTTTATTTAAATCAGCCCTGGATATTAATAGCTAAGTTGCTATTTGGTAGGAAAACCATAACTTAAATTAGAGGGTTTTTGAACTTTAATAACGGTCAAAATCATAAGTAACAAGCAATGTCAACGTTTTTAGTCGTAGTTTTAGTTTAATTGCTTAATAATTAAAGTTCCTTTGTCGGGTTTTAATACAGCACACTTGCTAAAACTATGGTAAATGACTATAATGATAATGACATTAAAAACAATGGTAGAGTGTAACTTATCCAAGTTAAAAAAGAAGTTGATTTGTGCCATGCCTCAAAAATAATTAAATGATTTATGAACCACGTATGAACTCATGTTTTCACCTTTTTTTCCTTTTATTAGTGTTTTTTAAATCAAATATTTTAAATAAATTAACCAAGTTAGTTAGTTTTGTTGTCGACTGTAATAAGTTATTCTGTTAAAACACACTTCTTTTAATAACATTTGTATTTTTCTGAAATATGTTATTTTATAAATATACCTACTCTCTTCTAGTCCACTATCAAATATTTTCTGTAAAAATAGTTTTTGGCAGAAAAAAAGAATATCAGGGATGTTGCTGGTGTGGGTTTTTATTATAAACAAGTTGACCTAGCGAACTTCGTATTGCTTAAAATTAATTAATAATTTTCAATTTTATTTAAAAAATGAATGGATTTTCCTTTTAATTTTCCCGGTTTTCCTTTTCACAGGAACCTTTTCCAGGTAGTAACCAATACAACAAAAAAACAATTAATAAAATTGGCCCATCTGTTCAGGAGTCATGAGATCATCGAAATGGTGTTTTTTTTGTGCATAGATTAAAATCGCTTGTAGTTTTTCACACAACAGCTGCACAACAGGTGACTTATTAGGAGGCGTCCTTAATTTCGTGAGTAATTTTGGTAATGATTCCTCTCCTTTTTCCTTCGTGAGAAGTCGCAATCTCCTGTCGCATTCACAAATCGTACTGTAGATTTTATAAAATATGTATTTAACGAAATGAATGCATTTTATTTCAAAAAAAGAATAACCTAATAAATAAGAGACAATCGTGGCATGTAGATGTTATATGTGCGAATAAACTCCATACTACACCTATTTTGCAAGTCTACCGATTACCCGTCCCTCTTGACTGTAACATGACAGAGCGGTGAATGCCTATCTGGCCAAGTTGCTGCACAGCACTATTTTCCCCCGTGTTGGTCCGGGTTCTTTTGGAGAATAGACCATCTGCCATTTTGCCAGGCACCTCGGAAAAGGCGAACACAGGCTTACCGTCACTAGCATCGTCACATCTAACTAGGTGGTAGATTTTCGCAGCGACTTGCCCGGTTTGGTACCACCGCCTTACCTATTCCTACCGCCATACCGTCATGACATGTTCCAGTTAGGTAAGGTAGCCGGTAAACTTACTTTTGCTCGAGTCCTGACATCCCTGCCTCAGGTAGGCAACGCATCATTAGCACCTTTGGTGTCTCTAGGCGGCGCGAATTTCTTACCATCAAGAAATCCGTATGCTTGTTTGCCTTCCAATATCGTAAAGAAACCTTCAGTACTTTTATTATTATATACCTATCTATAGGACCTGGAACTATATGTTAAATACTTAAATAAGAATGTATCGCCTCTGTGGTCTAGCGATCCAGTAATACTTGACTTCATAAGGTCCTGGGTTCCATTCCCATATCGGACAACAAAAATAATATATGGATTATTCCATTGTCTAATAGAAAAAATGTTGCTCGGGATTTAATGTGTGCCCAGTTTGGCTATAGGCTTGCCACCTATCACACTGTGGCTTTAGAGTTTAGTGTCTTCGGCTGGTCGTGGGTACCCTGGTTGTGCCTCTGCCTACCTCTTCGTTGATATGGGCGTGAAGATACTCTCTCTCTCTTAAATGTTATGAAATTACGAATCACAAACAACCCACAAATGACTATTTCCTTTGTGTTAACCAAATTAATTAAAGAGCTTTACGTGGAATAACACCAATTAATAGATTTCGAATTGTGCGAATGTACTGCATCTAAATGTTCTAAATATACGCTAAATAATAATGATTTATCCCGGTACCATTTGGAAATATAATATTCGTAGTAGTGTGATTATAATTTCAACCCAGAAACCGCAGAAACTGATTATGAATTCTCTTGTGTCTCTATATTCCGTAGTACGACTTACGATCCATGTTTATGAAGTTTAACGTATGGTGCACCTACATAATGTGCCTATATGACAATTTATAAAACCGAGCTCCAGTTTAAGATTACGTAACCCATAATACACCTTTTGAATTAAGTATAAGTCCAGTTTTTTCTAAAACTTTTTTGAAGTGAAAACTTCTGTAGCGGCGTTGCGCCCATTTTTTGGAATGGGTAAAAACTTCTAAATTTGCGTCAAGACACGTGACCTGAAATTTCGTAAGACGAAAATTCGTTAGGCGGCGCAGGGCGCTTGCGCGAATGTTCGTGTTGTCATGTTTGTGTACGATAGCGCAATAAACGAATATTGTATTCTACCACATAAATGATAGTACTTTCATACTGATAATTAAAGCAATTCGTGCAAAATTATTCCCTAACTATTCCAAAATATCAGAAATGCATAACGTTAATATTCAAGTTTTTACTTCTGCCGGCACTCCTGGAGTGCAAATCATCGTTTTTTTTATTACCATATTTTATACTATATTGTCATCTGTACATTTGCAGCAAACGTACCTCCAAATACAATAATGATACATTTTCATTTATTTCGAAAAAAACACCTTTTTGGTTTAAGAAAAAACAGAGATTTAATTCAAAGTTCTTATTTTGATTACTTTGTTTTTTTAAAACATATCTTCAACATACAGTAATATAACTAATTCTTTCCTGAGTCTGTTTATTGTAAAAATATTAATTTTTGTATAAGAAAAAACGCAGCTCCTAATTTATTCAAAGAGCTTATTTCGATAACTTATTTTTAAAAACATACCCTTAACAGCCAGTAATGTTATTAATACCTTACTATCGTCAAAAAGTGTGTTTTTTATTAAAGTATTCGATTTCTTTGTCGAGCCAATTTAATTTAACCGAGTTTGGGTTTCCAAAGTTATTTAAAGAATCGTGTATACTATTAACTTGTATAAATAAAAAATAATAATTATCCGTTCTCAAAAGTCCTTCTAAGGCCAAGTTTCTGGTATTCGTGAGACCGAATCGGCATGTTTGGGACGTATAAAGCCTAGTCTGTAGTTTTTGAGATATATCACATTTTTAGAAACAGCTTATATAATTTTGTCATTTATGCAAATACTATGAAAAGTAAAGTATTTATTGTTTAAAATGATTATGGCCTTATGGCCAAATGTCTGGATATAGTATATCTCTAATCTTTGCCTGCTACTGCGGAAACTCGCACATGGCAACTTTATTTACCAGCTTTTATTTAACTTGTGATGTATTCTCGTACGAGAATGTAATTAATATTTGGTGGAATGGAACCTCGCAATTCAGTTTTGAAGTATGTTATTTCATGTGACAAGATAGCAAACAACCGCACGGCTCTTCTGATGGTAATGTATAATCGTGGCCTATAAATACCATAGATGTTGTAAGTGCGTTGCTGTCTTGTGACCTAGGTATAAAGCCAATTAGAGAAAATGGCTACCATCTGAACCGGAACATGACACAATAATGATTGCGGCGTTAACAGTCAGGGTGGTGGTTCCCTACCTGGACGAGTTGCAGCACTTTGCTCTGCCACCAGTAGTCTCGTTAGTAATGACGAGCTGCCCGTTAGAAAGGCTATTCTACACTGCCAACCCGGACCAACTCGGGAAAGTAGAAATCTTCAACTAGTAGAGCTTCTATGTAGTTCAAATTGTCATGCAAACTTTGGATGTTAATGCACAAATTATCTGACGTCCTTCTAAATCCAACATGAATTACCCCAAAATATGTGACGTCCTTCTATATCCAACATGGATTAACCGAAATCTGGGGTGTGTGGTGTGGTCTGTGACAACCAGGGCTAATTGTATTTACCTTAACTACCTGTTGCAAAAGAGGTCTCGTGTTCAATTGCGTTGCCCGACATTTTGGGACTAAGTAAAACCTTCGATTAGTCATGCGTATCCTAGTTGTACGTCTGTTTAACTTTTCGGAGATAGGGCGTGCAGAGACGTATTTACTTATGTTGCTGGTACGGTGCTTCATTCTCCGGCAGATGAGTACCGGCAACCTTTAAACACGGAACAAGAAAATGGCACTTAAGCCGCAGCAGCAGCATGCTTATTATGAATTATGATTTTTACAGGGCTCGGTTATATTCGGTTATATAGTGAAAATTTCAAAGATGATTATTTTATTTGAAAACTGTTTTTGGATGACTATGTTTCCAAATTTGGACGAGCGAGAGCTCTACTACCTTGTAACACACTATTAACATATTTGTGCCTGTAGGCGTCGTGTATTTCTTATAATCAGGAGATCCATATGTTTTCTGTTTCCAAGAAAATACTTATCATATCTTTACGCCCATATCCCCGAAGAAGTAGGTGGAGGCTCTACCAGGGCATCCACAGGCCACGACTAGCTGAAGTCACTAAGTGTCAAGCCGAAGTGGCAAGCCTGTCGCAAACCGGGCACATCTCCAATCCCGAGCAAATATTAGAAAATTAAAAAAAAACAATTTTTCTTTTTGTTGCCCGATCCGGGAATATAACCCGGGACCTCATGCAGTCAAATTCAACACCTGGACCTCTAGATCACAAAGGCGATAATTGTATTTAAAGAATGGTCTAGACTCTAGAGCAAAATACTGAAGCGTCAAAAATAAATGGACCGAATTGGGTAAGGCCTAGAATGCAATCTATGAGTAACATCTGTTCCTATTTTCCAAGGTTCAATATTGGAACCAATTTTCGTTGCGACTTGGCACATATTTTGTTCTCATAATTTTACTTGAATATTGAATATAATATTAATAATATATTATACATTGATTTTTTTTTTATACAGGATGCAAGATGGACTTCAGGTTCCTGCTTCATTTGGTATTGGGGATCATCGTTCCTGCGATTGCTGGTATGTGCATTTGATATTTTCAATGATATCAAAAACTTTAATATGTTCGGGAAATCTTCGAATAGAAGGAATTTTATAACTTTCTGAGATAGTAGAATTTCGACTTTATTTTGGAAATGTGTCAAATATTATTCTAACTTAAATTAATAAGCATTTTTCCTAGAGCGTTTTTGCACTTTAAGATTTGTATTCGAATTTAGGGAAATGTGTTCAAAATATATAAACTATAACTATGTATCTTGGAACAGTTTCCCAAACATTGTTATACAATGGCTCGGTCATTTTCAAAGTGCCATTTTGTGACCCACTCATTATTTTTCAATACAAGCTGGTTTTAAAAAGAATTTAAAATAACACACAGGTTTTGTTGCTGTTGCTTGTTTTTTGTAGTGAAAACTAGTTTAGCGGCAATGCGCACTTTTTTTGGAATGGGCAAAAACTAAACTCGCGTCAGATCTTCAAAACGTAAGACCGCGTATTGCGCTTGCGCGAATAAGACGGCGCGAGATCTAAAATGAAACGTAAATTCATTGCTGTTTTTGTATTGCTTAGATATTTCCGAAGAGTACAGGATGCGCAATGGATAATACGCTGCAATATACCTACCATTATATTCTCACAGATAGCAGATAGATATAATATCAACAAACATTGCTCTATTTATTCCATCTTGAAAATAAGCTTTATGTGTAGATGAGCAATGCTCAATGTACAGGTAATATGACGACGGTCCTAGCGACCTTTTGCGAGTGGCGAGTGGCGAGCGAGTGGTCTCTTTTGCGAGTTTTTGTTAAGCCAAACGCAGGTTATTGATAAGAAAATAATATTTGTGCATAAATGATAGTACTTTCATACTGATAATTAAAGCAGTTCGTGCAAAATTATTCCCTAACCATTACAAAATATCAAAATTGCACAACGTTAATATTCAAGCTATCATTTCTTAGGATTTTCTTTCATTTTCGGCCGGCACTCCCGGAGTGCAACCCGTCTTTTTTATTAAAGTATTCAAATTCGCTGATAATTACCTAAGATTCCTGAGGTCTGGTTCCAGCTTTAGTCAGTTTCTTCATTTATTTTTAAAACAAGGCAAGAATATTACGACCCGGTATTTTATATTGATGACCCGGTATTGGGCCGCAAACTCGCAACCCACCAAATGAGAAACGCTGTCTTGGTGTATAAAAAAAATTAAGCTTATTCGCCAGTAAAAGTTTTTTTCACTTCATGGTATTATTTTTACTATGTCATAAAAATCGTTTAGCGGTTTACAGAATAACCTACTAAATTTCAAGAACCTTATAGTTTGGGAGTAAAGTGGCTATGACTTAAAGGCAGACAGACACGTGGTAGGTATATGGGTTCTGTTTTACTCCGTTAGAGTTACCATGTCGAATTAGGAGAGATTGTGTATCATAAATTATACAAAAAAAATGTCGAACTCTTTTAAGATAGTGTTTAATAAACTGACAAAACCTGCCTTCGATTTTAATAAGTACGTATCTATAATTTCTAACTAGGTATATCATCCAATTACACAAACATTTATTATTTCATTGATTTCGTTGGGATCCCATCACCACAACTAGACTTATTTGCAATGGGACCATCTCGGAAGTACGTTTTTTCTCTTAAAAAAAGTATCCCTAAATCTTTAAAATATCCCCGAAGAGGTACGCAGAGGTGCAACCAGGTCACCCACGATTAACCAAAGACACTAATGCCCGATTTCACCAAGAGCTCCTATACTTTAGGGGACCTTTTACCGTTACTTAAGGGACTGTTTCCATATAAAACAGTCCCCTAAAATACGTTAAAAGTCCCCTAAAATATAGGGGCTCTTGGTGAAATCGGGCATTAGTCTCACGATATGACAGGTGGCAAACCTATCGCCAACTAGGCACATATCCAATTACGGGCAACGTTGTTTTTATTACAAAATTAAAAAAAAATGTTGTTGTCCGACCCGGGAATCCAACCCGGATCTTATGGAATCGAATCCAACACCGGACTGCTAAACCAATTTTTTTTAACTTACATAAAAATTTAGGAGGCGAACATATAACCACCTTTTTTCAAATTCTATTAAAAGCTTACAGTAAATTTGAGAACTTCCTCCTGTGAAGTCGGTTGAAGAAAGCAAAGCAATGACAAAATATTGCTTTAGTTAGACATTCCATGAACTTCTGTATTGAAGTACATTACACGATCTAACTTTTAATCACTGTCGAAAGCTTCCTTATTGAAAATTCTTTCGCCGACTCTTGCTAAGCCCCAACTTCTACTTCACGGTTGAATCGAGTTGAATAAATCGATTTGTGTACTCATTAAAATAAATTGCTATCAACAAACTCTTAATTCTCTACAAATTGATGGGCCCTCCAGTCCCAGATTAGCCAAAGGGCCCTGCGCAGGGAGCCACTTGAAACCTTTTTAATAAAATGTAAAGTAAGAAGATGGCTCTTCTGGTGGTAAGAAATATACTTTCCTAATCATAATCTTTATTACAGTGATAATCATAATTAAATGATAGTACTGTCCTATTTTACCATTTTCATGATATGCAAACATTACACTATAATACGTCGATATATTTATTATTAGCTGTTCTGGCGAACTTTGTTCCACTCATTCAGTGTGTATCGGAAAAATTAAAATATTTCTTTTAGAGTCGAACGAGATAAAAAGTATCCTATATCCGTCTCCTGATTCTAAGCTACCTTCCTATCAATTTTCATTTAAATTCGTTCAGCAGTTCTTGAATTATAAATACTGTAACTAACACGTCTATTTTTTTTTATTAGTTTTTATTTTAATTAGTAGTTATTTGACAAAATTAGTTTTATGGCAAACGAGGAGCACGCGGCTCCCCTGCTGGTAAGTTCTCCTATAACAGTTATATGTAGACACCATAGATGTTATAGATGCGTCGCTTTTCTGTACCTTTCAGTAGTCTTTTTATTAATTACCCATTCACCCTTTGCTCGCTTCCTACAAGCTGACAGCTGTATACGAGGACCAGGATCAACACGGGAATAATGGGGGTGAACCATTCTTACGAGGCGTAAAACTTCAAGAGAAATTAGAGAAATTTGGAAACCCATCTACTTACTTGCCTTTCAATTCCAAAATAAAGGTCAAGGGCCCCACAATTAAACTAACTTGGGCCCCATTATCTCAATGCACTCACTGGTCCTGTCCGTTCAGTTCATTCGATTACGGTTTGGTTTGCCATGATTTTTACGATCCAATGCGGCGTGAACATGACTGCGTTTTAAGTAGCTGATAAAGAAAGTGGAATTGTATGTGGACGTGATTTAAGGGGAGCTTCTTTGACAACGGATGCAGCAGGTAGTTACACACACATTGACAGGATTTATCGTCGGTAAATAAAAGATACTAATCCAGTAGCGGGTTGTATAGATAAATATGTTGAGATATGCGTTTTAAGTAGGGCTGCCACTTATCAGAAAATAGCATTTTTTTATTATTATTAAGGGTCGATTACAGTTTCACATCTATATATGAAATAAGCACAAGAGATCTTATTGTAAAAGTTAAATGTAGAAACTACTTATAAATCGGCCACAGCATGCACCGTTTAAAAAACAATCGAGAATCAAAATTAAAATTAAAATGATTACAATTTATCAAGACATAAACAAAAACAATATAAAATTTCAAGAGAACAAATAAAATTAATATAATGATAATTTATAAAACATGTTTTGTTATCGCTTAAAGCAATAATACTAAAAAAAGAATACATGTTTTTTATTGCTATAATGATCTATACATCATTCATTTTAAAAGCAATAAATTTATTATACAAATAAACAATAATTAGTGATACTGCCACTGAGCTAGCGTTAGTTGAATTCAGTTTTTATAATAATTGAAAAAAATTAAAGATGAACACAGTCAAAACTTATTAAAATAAATTAAGTATATAAATTATTTAATAATTCTAGAGAGAAAATTATAGTTTTAATGCAATAACAATTTATCAGAACAATCAAATGATTTTTATTTGCTATTTTTATACATTTAAAAATTAAAGTACAAAAATCAATATGATCGAGACATAATATTCTATTTAAATGGTGAAAATTCGCAACAGTTAAATTTTTTCAGTATTTCTTTAAACTGAGGGTATTTCAAGAAGTGGATATCAATATCAAAATGTTTGGACAAATAATTATAGATTAATACCATCTTTGATATTGGTGTCTGTCTACCCAGCTTAGTTCAACATCTGGGATTATGAAACAAGGGACAAGGAAATCGAGGAACTTTGACTTGAGCAATATTTTGTCTTTAATTTCAGGACAATCAATTCCACTATTAGGTATCCTGTGTAACATCATGAGCGCCATCTGATTTCATCAACAGACAAGAGATTGCATCTTGTTTTGTTTTAAGCGAATAGGATAGGACTCCTTGTTGCAATCATTTTCCATGAGAAAAAGCTTACCTCTGAGTAAACGCTTTTGTGTAGATACTTTAAGCATGAGAGGATTTTTGTGTACTTATATATCTTTAAGCTATGTCCCTTAAGAGGTAGGCAGAGAGTATCGACGAACAAATTTCTCGATCCTTGCAATCCTGCTTAGCTTTCTCCACATTAACTACTAATTTAATTCAAACACACCTATTACGGAGACTGAAAGGGAATTTTAACTAGATAGGTATTTTAGATGGTAAATAAGCAGACGGATCTGTGACAGAAGGAAATATATGCAATGGAACATGTTAACCTGAATCTTTGATGATAAGTCTACTATACTATTTGAATTGGAACACGGCAGTGACAAGTACTGATTTCAATCGTCGTTTTTAGGGCCAAATTGTCAAGTTTCAATTAGTTCACTAGTTGAAGAACTAAAAATAAGCAAATCAGATGCTTATTTTGAGTTATTTTATGCACTTTCCATGTCTTTGAACTAACTTTAAATAACAATAACGTACACTGAAGTTGCGTGATGATTAGCTAGTTTTGTAAATTTAAAAGCAAAATTTGATATGGAAACAGTAAAATATTAAAATATTTTTATCTTAATTATTGTTTTCAGAAACATTAATTCGTATAAACGTATAAAGTATTTAATGATTGTTATTTGTCCTCCGCGGTTTGTTTGCACAATTTTATTTGTTTATAATCAATGCTTATGTTATAGTTGGAAGAATAAAAAAATCATTCAAACTCAGAAAACCGTTTTCGACTTTTAGGAATACGAACATTACAGAGTCGACAAATTAATTAATCATAATTAATTAATTAATAATAAATAATTAATCTACTAATTAATCTCCTTTTAATAATTAATATAACAAAAAAAGAAATTAACAGAATTAACCCATGTAATTATATGATCGTTATTCTATAACGAAAAAATAGGGATTCATCTTTACATAGAATAAAACAAAGCTGCTTTTCGCTGTCTGTCCCTACTTAAATATATATTTTTAAAACTACGCAACAGATTTTGAAGTTTTTTTCTTAATACATAAAGTGATTTGAGTGTTAAAAAATTACTTGTATAATAACATAAAAGTTTGCTGCTCGATTTTATATATAAGATTATAAGTAAGAAATTGTGGCAGCCCTAATTGCGAGAAGGTTCCAACAATAAAAACTCGTTTGATACTTCTGCTTGAGTTATGATGTGAAGAGTTTTATGAACTTTTAGTAGAGCATACCAAATTCTTGGGTAACATGCAGTTAAATGTTTTGTTTATGTTTTACATGGTTTAAATATTTCACTAAATACTTTTTGTCACAGCTTTGGCGTTGACTACATGAGGCCCAGGTTTAAATCTTATTTAGGGCAACGCATAATTTGTTTTTTCGTTTTCCATTTATTTTCAATAGGTTTGACATCTATTATAACATTGTAGTACTAACTATCTTCGGATAACCGTGGGGCATGAGGTGGTACATGGTGGTTTAAACCTCTGCCTAACTATTCGGGGAAATGGGCGTAAAGACACTTACTTTAAAATTTTTTTTTGCTGTTGAAACCTAATATATGTAATCTGTTAATCTGTGTGCTAAAGATACTGATTAGTATTTTAATGGTGGTTTTGACAAATAGTTTGCTGTTCATTAGTATCTTTTAATGTCGAGATTGGCTTAACCAATTTAAATGATGTTTTTAACAGACGGCCAGAGCAAGGACATTCACTGATGCTGTGTGTTAGTATTCCACATTCTAATCTAATCCTACCAACAAAATGACGGTGTTTGATACCATAATTACACTGTTTGTATTGTCTTGCTCCGGTCTGGAAGAAAATTTAGTCGGACGTCGGTAGATTTCAAGACAGGGACATATGGCGTCAATAGGCAATGATTGTCTCTTTCCATCAGATGAGCCATGTACTTGTCTGTTGTCTTATCCGACAAAAAAACATGTAGTCTTATATAAAAAAAAAACTATGAATCCCAGTGTTCCTTGGTCATCCCATCATGCTTGAAAGCATGTATTAATTTCGCTTATCCTTTTCAGTTGTGTTAGTTATAACAGAAGAGGGATCTTGTAAAGAGAGAAACTGAAAACTGGAATTAGGTACAATACTTTGTTTTCTAAACAAACTGTTGATAGCTATCAATGTCAAACGGAAAGGAAAAGTTTTTTATGAAGAGAAAAAATAAGAAAATAGAAAAAACAATACTTTTTTTCCATACAAACTGTCAGTGCCTATTTATCAATGTTAAATTGCACGAAATCCGAAGAATTGGCTGGTAGTGATATAAAATAATTTTATTAACTTTTAGGTATTTAAGTAAGTAAGTAAGTATCTTCACGCTCATATCCCCGAAGAGGTAGGCAAAGGTACAACCAGGGCACCCACGACTAGCCGAAGACACTAAGTCCCACAATGTGATAGGTGGCAAGCCTATCGCCAACCGGGCACTTATCCAATCCCGAGCAACATTTTTTTTATTAGAAAATTGGGAAAACCCAATTTTCTTTTTGTTGCCGGGATTCGAACCCGGGACCCCATGCAGTCAAGTCCAACAACTGAACCGCTAGACCACAGAGGCGTTAGGTATTTAATTTTAAATATAATAATACAATCTTTATCAGTTATTCTGAAATCACAACTGTATTTTACAGAACCTTCTCGATTCTAAGACTTTGTATATAGTCGTTATAAATTTTCTCTAAGAAGTCTAGTTAATTCTTAAGAATTATTTAAGTAGAAATACTTGTCCTTGTATTGTTCCCTAGTGTTTCACAATATAGTATTAATCTTTTAATTAAGCTTTCTCAGAAGAAATGCTTTAGCAAAACATAAAACAAACAATTCTTAGAATATATAGAAGCAATTAGTTCTATAGGTCTATCATTAAACAGGTATATAGGTATCCCCAGGTCGGGCAGCAACAAATTAAATAGAAAATGTGTGTTTTAAAATTTTGAATAAAAATAACGTTGCCAGGATTGATTATGTGGCCGGTTTGCTTGCCACCTGTCACACTGTGGGACTTATTATCTTCAGCTAGTCGGGGGTGTTTGGGTTGTGCCCCTGCCCTGCCTCTTCTGGGATATGGGTGTGATGACGCTTTTATAGAAAGTTTTGCATCGATTTATTTGTGACGCTCGACAGACGATTAAATAAATTTAACTAAACGTCAATTAACACAATTTTGTACAGAAAATTAATGACTGATTAAAAGATAATTGACACATTTGAGTGCGGCGGTTAGTCTTAAAAAACTATATCAAAATTTTACAGAATAGGTTGCTATCTACACTTCATCCCTCGTAATAGGTACCCATTGGGTGACACTAAATGGGAGGCCCAAACAAATTTATTTGTTTCTACTAAAACAATCTCTAAATATGTAAAACGGCAAAACGACATTTGACGGTCAGCTAGTTCTTTATATCCTATTAATATTATAAATGCAAAAGTTTGTCTGTCTATTTGTTACTCCATCACTCAAATATTGCTGAACGGATTTTCATGAAACTTGGTACACACATAGAGGGTAACTTAGATTAACACATAGGATAGTTTTATCCCGAAAAAATGTTCCTGTGAGACCATCGCGGGCATCTGCTAGTCGTATATAAAAATGAATCTCCATTTCACTTCCTTCCTTCCTTGCATCATGCGTGAACGGATTTTGCTAATTATTTTTTTAGGAAATAATGGAGCGATGTTATGATATAACTTTCGTATGTAGATATAGGAGGCTGGAGTGACGGATGCTTCTTTTTATCCCAACACCTAAAAGGATACCTGCTTGAGAGTAATAACCCTATACACCAACCTCTCGACCAATGAGACGGTCTTTAACTTTGGAGTTATAGTTTTATCGAAAATTTAAAATTCCGGACTCGTTCTATTCTTTACAACGCAATATTGAATTTTCCAGAAGAATTTTACATTTATTATTTTGAAATTCAAAAGAACGGGTAAGCAAAGATAGAACGTGAAATTCAAAATACGTGTCTTCATTGTTGTCTGTTAGTTGGTGGGTTTTGTATGAAATTAAAAATATTGTACGTATTATTATATAAATGCTTTTAATTTTATGTCAATTTGAAGTTTTTGAAGTTTTAAACCTTTGTAACGTATGATCGCCTCAGTGGTCTTGCGGTCCGGCGTCGGATGTGACTTCTAGAGGTTCCGGCTTCGATCCCCGGGTCGGGTAACAAAAAAAAAGAAAATGTGTATTTTCAAAGTTCCAACTAAAATAACGTTGCTTGGGATTGGATATGTGCCCAGTTGGCTTGCTTGTCACTTATCACATTGTGAGGCTTGAAGCCTTCATATAGTCGTGGGTGCCCTGGTTGTGCCTCTCCTTACCGCTTCGGGGATGTCCATGTGCGTGAAGGTACTTTTACAATGTATGAATCTTTTAAACTAGCATTGGTAATTTGTATGCAACAAGCTTTTGGAACGAAGTTTTGGAACGAAGTTCCTTATTGTGCGTTGTGAATGGGGGCTTGTGAGACGGAAAAAATTCTTACGAAAATGTTGTCACGACATTTTTTGCTCTGTGGTCTAGCGGTTCAGTAGTTGGACTTGACTGCATGAGGTCCCGGGTTCAAATCCCGGGTCGGACAATTTTTTTTTAGTATCATTTTAATTTTTATTTATTTTTTCATGTTATTCTTTTTTATTTCATGTTTCTCTGTCTGTCTCTCTCTATATGAGAGATAGAGATAGAGATTACTAGAGATTGAGAGAGAGAGGCCCCCCTCTCTTTCTCAGAGAGAGCTTCGTTCCATCTGGGTGTCCCTTGACACCTCTCAACTTTTTTTTTAATAAATTACAATACTTTTACGGTCATAGACTCCAGATGTTGACGTTGTCAAACTAAGACTAAATTACAAGTTCTCTTACTAGTCTGTGCTAAATTCTAATCCTCTTGACTATCTTGATCCTATTTACTGATAACTCTCTCAAACGGAACACGACAGTATCAAGGAGTCAAGGCTCAAGACAAAACAAGACTCAAGTCAGGGTTGTGACTAGTATAGTTTACTGATAAGGTTGCTAAACGTATAAACAGTTTGCGAGTATAGATTCGTTGTATATTTGTAACCATCAGCTTGTTTGCGTTAATCATGTTTATATATACATCCTACTAATATTATAAAAGCGAAAGCTTGTATGTTTGTTAGTTAGTTTGTTGTTAGTAAGTGCTTAAGCGCGTTTCATGAAATTTGGAACACACATAAAAGGTAAGTAGGATTAACACTTAGGATGGTTTTATCCCGAAAAAATGTTCCTGTTTGACCATTACCCACGCGGGCTACGCCATGGCACCAGCTAGTTTTAATATAGAAACTCTAATTAATTATAGAATAATAAATACAAACAGCGTAACTAACAAATTAATTACGTTATTAAATCATTGAAAGAAATTGAAATAGCAGAGCATCTGGAAATTCGCAGTAAAATAAACATTATAAAAACAGACTCAACTCGTTCACTTATTTTTTGAAAATTGAATTGAAATGGTTTTGAGAGTGTCGCGAGATTTTTCATTAAAGATTATTTTGAAAGCTGAAACTTTAAGAAAATAAATAGTTTTTTGTTGAGTTCTAGCTGTTGCATGAAGGCTCATCCGCTTAGTAGACTCATTTAACTGCCCCAAGAACCTAAGATAAAAATAACTACGTTAATAAAAATCGACTTCAAAACTAAAAAGTAAAAATTATAAAGATTTGATATTAATTATGTACTACCTACTATTTATATGTGCCATTTATTAATAGGTTTGAAGTTGGTGCCTAGGCCTAAACTAATCATTATATTATAAGTAAGTATTAAATTGGCTTGGTACCGACTTCAAACCTATTAGTAAACATCACATATCAAAAATAGGTAATATATAATTAACATTAAAACTTGATTATTTTTTACTTTTTAGTTTTAAAGTTGGGTTTTTTAACGCAGTTATTTTTTATAATACTTTTTAGGTTATTGCTGATATGTGAAAGGTGAAAGTAGATAAAAAATGCTCATAAAGTAAAAACTAATGGGCTTACCATAATCAATTTTTTATGGGACCAAGTCGAAGCTATTCCGCATCAAACAAAAAAGAATAACGTAAATCGGTTCAGAAACCTCGAAGAAATCGGTGTACATACATAAAAAAAATATACCGGTCGAATTGAGAACCGTCTTTTTTTAAACTCGGTTAAAAATAAATAAAACATTCTATTTCTTTACTTAAATTAGCAATTTTTAGTCAAAAATTTCCATGATTTTTAGTTTATTTGATAGATGCAATTTTTTACCATAAAAATAATATTTTTTTACGTCTCTAGGAACTTTCTGTCTAGAGATATTGGCAACTTTTGGCTGAGGTATTCACATGGTTAAAAAATAAATAAAATGGCAGCCATTCCGACTGGTGGCAGACATTCATTTATGGGTGTTTTGGTCGATAAAAATAAGTATATATTGTAATCTATAATTATCGCTAAGTCGTGTCCGGACACAATATATAGATATGTACAGAATTCCCTCTTTTGTTGTTTTATAGTAAGTATAGATTAGCTGTTCCTCTCGAATTAGCCAGATTGCTAAAGTTATTCTGTGATATCCAGTTTTGGTATCGTAATAAGAATTAGCCTTTTTTTGAGATTTCTCAAATTTTTTCCAGATTTTCTCCACTAAAATATAATTAAACAATCACGATCACTCCGTTGCGACAGAAAAATAAGAAACACATTTCTCATTTATTATTAGTTTGTATAAGTTGTTGGTCGAAGTTTCACCAGCTTATTGAAGCTATTTAATTCATGCGGGAGCCCCTTGTAATATTGGAATAAAATGTTTTTTATCTTTTGAGTAGGTTGCACAAATCTTAAACCACGGCTCTCCTGATAATATGAAATAATTGCAGTTAATAGACACCATTGATGTTTAGGTGCGTCGCTATCCTCTGGCCGGTGTGTTAGGCTGACGTGCAATTCTGCCGGCTACCCTGTCCTCCAGACCGGAACATGACTTTGCCATCATGGAGGCAGAAATATGTAAAGTGGTGTATCTCTACAGGAGCAAGTTGCTGCATAACACTTTACCGCCTGTGGTATTATTAGTAATGACCTGCTTGGCTCCTACGAGCTTCTAGGCAGGATGGGTACACAGAACAACCAGACCAACATTGCTATAAGTAGTTGCAGGATCTTTTATTTAGTATGGGTGTTAAAGTTATCTCAGCCCTACGCCACAGCTGTAGTAAGTGTTTCTAAAACATTTAAGTAATTATCAATTAGTCAGTCATGTATCAATTATTGAAACTTTCGGAAACTTAAATCTGCATATGAAATTGCTGCAGAATACGGCGAACCAATTATCTTCGGTTACGCAACGTTGGACTGGTGTCCAGCTCTTCTCAAACTTGATAGCATTCTTCTTTTTAATCCAACTGTATAGATGGAGAGTAATGTTTTTCGAGCGTATGTTTGTATGTCCATTTCTTTGGCACGCTCTGCGGCCCAAACTACCGGCAAGTTTTAAACATATGAGATGTCGTTTAATCTATACTAATATTATAAAGAAGAAATGTTTGATTTTTTGTTTGTTTGTTTGAAATGAATAGGCTCCGAAACTACTAGACCGATTTCAAAAATTCTTTCACCCTTAGAATGCATAGAACCCTACATTATCCTTGAGTGACATAGGCTTTGTTTCATCAAAATCAGCGCAGTAAAAACCAAGTCACGCAGGCGAAGCTGCGTGAAACTGGTAGTTCGTTAGAATTATGCTAGTCCGAAACATGCTTTATAAATTTTCAAAATGGTGCCTGCAGATAGGAATAAGGGGAATTAATTTATTTTTTTAGCATAGCATCGAGTACAAAAACCTTTTCAGAAATGCGTGTATCATGTCTATACTAATATTTTAAAGCTTAAGAATTTGTTTGTTTGCTTGAACGCGCTAATCTCAGGAACTACTAATCCAATTTTTCAGTGTTATATATCCCATTTACCGAGGAAGGCTATAGGCTATATATCATCATGCTAATTATTCCACGCGGTCAAAGTCGCTTGCCGAAGCTAGTTCATATATTAACGGTTAGTTTTGAAAGCAAACTTTTTTATTTTTGCTTGCTTATGGAATTAAAAGGCAAACAAGCAGATGGATTTTCTAATATTAAAATAAATGTGCGTTGCCACATTAAGGTTGGGATATCAAGACTCTTGCGTAAAATACTTATTTCACTCCTCCAAATTAGACATGACAGTGACGAGCACTGATGTTATGGCGCCAGAAACAGGTGAGGTGGTGGTACAGGTGGAACAGGCCAGTCGTCGTAAAACCTGCTGACTAATTAGTTTATATATGTTGTTTCAGCTCTAGTATCATTCACTAAAATAACCAGAATATCGAGCGATGGGGTAGTCACATCCTCACGTTCAATCTTCAATGTTTACACCTTTGTTAATAATTATCTAGATCTGTATGTCTGTATATCATTAACCAGGCAGATTCTACTTGTTTTCCGTTTAACATGCGTTATGTATAAATGCTATACCTACCACAAATTAAATCGCCTCTGTGGTCTAGTGGTCCGGAGTCGGACTTGACTACTCAAGGTTTCGGGTTGGATCCTCATAGGCAATAAAAAAAATAGAAAAATGTTTTTTTTTCAATTTTCTAACGAAATTAACGTTTCCTGGGATTGGATATGTGACCGGTTGGCGATAGGCTTGCCACCTATCACATTATGAGACTTAGTGTCTTCGACTAGTCGTGGGTGCCCTGGTTGTACCTCACCCTTTGAGGATACGGGCATAAAGATACTTACTTCTTATGAAGTATTTCATATAATCCTGATGACTAAAAGTTTGAATGAGTTAAAAACATCGACACGGTCACCACCATTTGAAAACAATTTAAATTAAAATAAAAACAAAAAAAAAAACTATTGAAAAATTTGAATTGAAATTGAATTATTTAACGATTATATAATTTTAGCAACATTCTTAAACATTAAATAAGGTTGTTTTTGCAACAACCCAGAACCCTGGGATGCGTCATAATGTATCAGACTCAAGGCCATCTAGATTTTTTCGTTTTGCTGTAACATGATATGGTAAGGAATGCAAATCGAGTTCTCTGCACCGGCTTAACCGTGTTCTAACCAGTTTTAAGAAGCTATGATTCTGTTCTGAAACATTCCAAGTATGTAATGCCGGGTTCAGACAGATCAAACAAAAGCCGAGTGGGTTCCTCGGCGTGGGCTGTTCAAAAAAAAGTTGCCTGCAGCTATACTCGCCTATTAAACTTGTTTAATCCTGCGGAAATCCGTTGAGGTATCAAGATACATTTCATTCGTTTATAATTACTGATAATCAAATATAATCAAAATCGGTTCAGCAATTTTAGCGTTACGACAATCGCGATTTTTTATAAGTACGTAATATGTAAAATATAGTATTTTTTTATTTGTATGACCGTATAAAAGTAGACCAGGCCAGGAGTAGTCGTTCCTTTATGACGTAATTCATTACCTTGACTGTACCTACTTTCTATTCAAATATAACTATTCAAATATCATGTAAAGAGAGGAAGAAACCTTAGTCACTTTTTTACAACGATTTTACCTACCGACAGTCGATCTGTCTGATTTACAGTGTGATCAACTTATTTGTTTTAACAGCTTCGTTAGTGTGACGCTTAATATTTCTAACTGAGAATTTTACCAATAAATTATCGACAATAATACGAAAGCTAAGTCCGATGTTCGTAAATCGATCAACTTAATGCAAACTTAAACTTGACCAATAGTAGATGTTAAAGCCCATTGCAAAATAAAAAAAAATACTACGAATATTGAAGTAAAAATTATGTCAGGATTCAGAGAGTAAGGGAGGATGGCGCCATATTGAAGAAGCCGGTATGGCCGTAGTTTTCTTATTGAATTTCGTGTATATTATGAGCGACATTATTTAATTTGTGTGGTATTTAGTATAGTTAAAGTGCACAAATTAAATATTTATGAAGAAATTAGTGTATCGTGTATTTCCTCATTGCCGCCAAATCTCACTAAATGATCTCGAGTGAAGAGGCCACTGCTTTACTCTAGACAAGAATATAAGAAACTGTAGAAGTGAGTTGGAAATAAATAACAAGAAAAAGAATTTATTGATACGAAAGACGCGACAGTATGATTTGACGGTCTTAGGCTGTCCCAAAAATGGACGAATTATTTAAAACAAATTATTGGAGAGTTTTGGAGGATTTGTTTATTTTGTATTAGTTTCTTTCGTAGTTGTTGAAATTTGTGTATATTATGAGTAAAATTAGTTAATTTATGACGCAATTAGTTAAATTTGTTTCAGTTGAAGTAAACAAGTAAAATATTTATGAAGAAATTAATGTAAAGTGTGTTTCCTCGTTGTTATCAAATCTAACAAAATGAGCTTGAGTAAGTAGCTCATCGCTGTACTCAAGACCCTAACATGACATTTGAAGACTTATGACTATAATAAATGAAACGAAATAATATATAATAAATGAATGAAGTGAAATGACAATAAATAACAAGAAAAAGAATTTATAAATACGGAAGACGTGGCAGCATTGCCAAAAGGTCTTAGCTGTTCCCAGAAAGGAGCAAATTAACTTAAAAAAATGGAGTTTTGGCGCCATCGCGAAAGAAGATGGTCGTAATTTTTTCATAATTATTCAATATCGTGTTTTATGTTGAGTGATATTAGTCAATTTTGGTGGCATTTTGTATAATTTTGTTCAGTGAAAGTGTACAAATGAAATTAGTGTATCGTATATTTCCTCGGTGCCGCCAAATCTCACTAGATGAGCATGAGTAACGAAATCACCTCTTTACTCAAGACCCTGATATGACTTTGTTACATAGTGACTAATGTCTGTTAATTAGAATTAATTAATACGGAAGACATGGTAGCATGACCTAACGGTCTTAACCGGCCTCAGAAAGGGGCAAATTAAAAAAGTATCTTCACGCCCAAATCCCCGAAGAGTTAAGCAGCCGAAGACACTAAGTCCCACATTGTGATGCACGGGCACATATCCAATCCCGAGCAACGTTATTTTTAGTTATTGGAAAAACCCAATTTTTTTTGTTGATCGAGCCGGGATCCGAAACCGGGACCTCAAGCAGTCAAGTCCAACAACTGAACCACTAGACCACGGAGGCGACTAGAGCAAATTAATAAAAAAAATAGGAGTTTTGGCGCCATCATGAATGAAGATGGTCGTAATTTTTTCACAATTATTGAACTTACTGTAAATTATGAGTAAAATTAGTTAATCTAGGTGGAAATTAGTTTAATTTTGTTCAGTGAAAGTGCACAAATGAAATAATCATGAAGAAATTAGTGTGTCGTGAATTTCCTCGCTGCTGCCAAATCTCCCAAAGTGAGCTTGTGTAAAGTGACCACCGCTTTACTCAAGACCCTTAATACGGAAGACATGTGACTAATGACTGTATAAGAAATAATTAATATGGAAGACGTGGCAGCATGGCCTAAAGGTCTTTGCCGGCCCAGAAAGGGGCAAATTAACTTAAAAAAAATATAATTTAAAAAAAATAAAAAAGGATGTTGCATTCTGTGGTAAGGAGTTTTGGCGGGATCGAAAGTTTTTTCGTAAATCGTAATTATTGAATTACGTGTATACACAAAAAGGTATATGTACCTACTTGGTTAAACTCCATTGTACGACACATGTTTTTTTTTCATAATAGACTTTTATAAAAGTAAAATGGATGCGGCTTGCTGGTTTATAATATGGTGTGATCTTCGGCCACATTGTATCGGTGTGTTACTTGTTTTGGGAAGTTATTCAATTAACTGGCCGGTTGTGTCAGACGAGCTGTTTGAAAACGAGCTCCGTATTTTGTCCTTCATTCTGATTGGCGACACTCCTGTGGAGTTAATTAAACAAGTTCATCAACGATTTACAATATCTATAGTCGGTACCCTGTGGGATTCCATTGTAGACACGCTTCAAATAACTCCTGTATTTTTTTACAAATAATTTAACTGCACTAAACCGACTTTGATTTCAATAAGTGTGTCATCTACGTTCACAGGAATTGAATTTTTTTTCGATTTTTCTGAAATCCCATTATCAATCCAGACTTGGTGGTAATAGGAGCACTGCGGAAGTACGCTCTTTCTAATAAAAAAATAAGTTCTGTAATGACGAAGAATAACATACATAAAAAAATATGAAGTGAAAACATAAACTTTTCCTTTTTTTCAAGTAGGTTACAAACTAGATGTTAGATAGATATTAACTGGTAAGCCTGGATTGCATGCTAAAGCTCGGTTCCTAAAATCAACGAATCGTAATCCATTAGTATAACCATTAGTTGTTTGCCTAAAAGTGACAAAGCGTTGCTTATCCTATCCTATTCTATTAATATTATAAATGCAAAAGTTTGTATATTTATTACGTCTTCACTCAACTACTGCAACAATTTTCTAGAATTTGGCCCACAAGTAGAGGGTAACCTGGATTAACACATAGAATATTTTTATCCCGAAAAAATGTTCCTGTGGGACCATTAACCACGCGAGCTACGCCGTGGGCAACAGCCTGTAGTTACATAAAATGTTTCATGTTAGCAGTCGATAGCGAACGACCGTAGTTAGATTTTTTTACTATTCTTATAAAAAACTACCATTTGTAAGGAAAACTCGTTTCATGAATAGAGGAAACGGGCATAAGCACGGATCATGTAATTTTTTGACTCGCCAATAAAATACAAACCTTTGCCATAGAGGCTTGTTTCGGAAAAACTAGTTGTCAGTTAGAATATGTTAAATAGAAATGAATGATGTATTTCAGGCCTCATTCTCATTATTAAATTCACCAATCAATTAATAAAATAACTTTTGTAACTATGTTAATTCATCAGACTAGTGGTTTTCGAGTTATACTTTACAATGTATATTTTTTACTTACATTGTGAAGTATAACTCTATAAGCACTAGTTGGATCTTGATCAAACCTCCTCGGGATCAGAACCTACTTTTCGATAAAGCCCTGTGAAGTTGTAAAAACCACGAGGTTGGCAATATTTAATAAAATGACTAATTTTCAAAAAGAAAAACACGTTGATAAAAGTATGATAAATTCACGATGTTTTTTGCAGTTTTACTTCGTCTTAGTCTCCTTAGGCGCCTTAGTATCGCCTCTATGTTGGACTTCATGAGGTCTTGGGTTCGATTCCCGTGTCGGGCAATAAAAAGAAAATGTGGTTTTTCCAATTTTCTAATAAAAAAATGTTGCTCGAGATTGGATGTGTGTCTAGTTGGTGGTAGGCTTGCCACCTATCACATTGTGGGACTTAGTGTTTTCGGCTAGTCGTGGGTACCCTGGTTGTGTCTCTGCCAATCTCTTCGAGGATATGGGTGTGAAGATACAGACAGACGGACAAATACTTCGCTTAAGTAATAACTTTGTCTGTTTTTCATTTCCATATTATTTTTTGTAACAAAATTTAAGAAAATTTCTTGGTTTCCAGAAATCGAAATGGAGTTCACCAGGTCTCCAGAATCTGTAACTGCACCAGTTGGAGACGAAGTGACTTTCGAATGTTCAGTAAGAGTGCCAGGAGAGAGACTTTACTGGAGATGGAGGCCAGCGGAGAGCACCCATCAGGGGTGGAGAGACTGGAAGGAGATCACTGGGACCAATGACAAAGATGGAGTCACTACGCGGCTTGTTGTGCAAGTTAAAGAGGATACTAGGACTTCATTATTTCAGGTAAATAGTTTTAAATATTAGCTTACGTCCACAACTCTGCTAATATATTTCTGCATTACTCATTTAGTATTTTCAGGCCCTTAACCTCGAAGAGGTAGGCGAAGATACATCCAGGGCATCCAAGATTAATTGAAGGCACTATATAGTCCCTCAGTGTGATAGATACCAAATTAGTTATGAACCGAGCACATATTCAATTCCAGACAACTTTGGTTTTATTATAACTTAAAAAAACACGTTCTCTATTCGGAATCGAACCCGAAACCTCATGTAGTCAACGTCAATACGAGACTAGACCACAAAGCTACTGCCTAACCATTTTAGTACAAAAAATCAAAACCCGGACTTAGTTGATCTGACAAACAATAAATATTATCTGTATGCGTTTTATATTTATGTATTCTATTCTTTCCCAGTTTTCATTTTTTCATATTGTTAACCAGCTTCGATAAAAATGTGTTCTATACTCGATTTACTATATCGATTTCTCCCTCATTTCGGAACCGATTTGTTTATTTTAATTTGCAAAAGCGATTTTCCGTTGTGGTCCCATTGCCACCAAGTTTGGATCTGATTTTTTTATTTTATGATATTGGAAGGCAAACAAGCAGACGGATTTCCTGATGTTAAGAAATTCACGCCGCCTAGAGACACCAAAGGTGGTAATGGTGCGTTGCCAACCTAAGGCGGAGATGTTAGATCTCGGGCATAAGTAAGTATACCGGCTACTTTACCCTCCGAAGCGGAACACGTCAACGGCAAGCACTGACGTAATGGCGGCGGAATAGGTAAGGCAGTGATGCCAATCCGGGTTGAGTTGTGCGAAACTCTACCACCTAGTAGTATGTCATAGTGTTAGTGACGGTAAGCCTATGATCGCCTTTTACGAGCTGCCTGGCAGGAAGGCAGATGGTCTATTCTACAAAGGAGCCAGGACCAACACGGGGAAAAATAAATTCCATTATTCATATACATATCCATATTGATGATAAAATTCCAGGAAAATTGAGAAAAATACTCAGTTTTTGTGCAGTTTACTTATTGAAACACAAGTATTTTTTTGCAGTTTTACTACTTTTACTACGTATGAATTATTTCGCTACTGGTTAATCTTTTTGTAAAAGATGCACCTTTATAATTATTTTTACTGTATTCCCTGAGATTAACTGGTACAGTATATCATTAGTAATGAAGAACCGCTCGACCGATTTTATGCTAACTTCACATAAACCATCTACTAAATAGTTCGAACAAAGGCCAAAAATTTGGTTTGGATAGGTAAACTCCGTTCTTGAGTTATAAAATCACAACGAAAAGTGGCATTGATATTTATATATATAGATGTGTAGAAGTGCAGAACGCTAATATTTTTCAATAATAATGCTTATAAAATGCTTGGTCGAGTGACAGGTGTGCAAGCCTAACTACACTTAATAACCGCGAGACTCGGGTTCGATTCCCGACGGGAGCAGGCATTTGTGTGATGAACATTTAGATGTCTGCATTTCCGGATCTGGGTGTTTATTAAATTATTCAGGTATCTATTTAAGCATTTCTATGTATAAGAATCGTTGACAAACACCCATAACACAAGCATATAATTTGCTTACTTTGGGGTTACATTCAATTTGTGTAAGTTGTCCAGGAATGTATTTTATTTATTTATTTATTACACATACTACCATGCATTTGACACACAAACAAAAATATTGATAACAAATAAAAAAAGAAATGGTAGTAATTCTGCTGTTCACAAACTAAACTTATTTTAGATGTATTCTATCTTTTTTAAATGATACAAAAACAAAAGAGATGAAACGTTTTAGACATGTCAGATTTGTACGAACATGTCAGATTGTGATGTTTTTAACCAACGTTTTCCGAGTTATAGATTAAACATCTGTAGAAATGACATGTATGGTCTAATTTGACAGCACTAAAAGTGTCTGTCTGTTTTGTTGTGTTTGTTACTTTCGTTGAAAGAAGACAGCAATAACAAAATTAGTTTAGTGAGTGCGCAATAAAATTACCACCAATGTCAAACTTTTTTCCTTAAAATTTTTTCAACAGACACAGCTGTTTAATCCTATTAATATTATAAATGCGAAAGTTTGTAAGTATGGATGTATGGATGTTTGTTACTCTTTCACGCTCGAATGGCTGAACGGATTTGTCTGAAATTTGGAAGACAGATAGATTGTGACCTGGATTAACATATAGGCTATTTTTAATCCCGATCGCACACCGGGTTTCTGTGAAAACGCGGGCGAAGCCGCAGGTAGCAGCTAGTATTTGATATACATATGTAAAATGTATTACATGAGCTTTCAAAAGGGTAATTACTTACCAATACTAAGCCACAAAGCCAAAGTCTACATAAAAAGCTTTACCGAATAAACCTTTGCATTTGGGAAATCTTTTGCCAATTCCTTTTTTGCCCGGAAATCGATAATTACTGGACCGTCGGTTTTATCCTGGAATCGTTTTGGGCAAAATGCAAAACAACTGGAATGACGAGTTTAACTCCAAAAAGAATTCTACTAAAATATTTCTAAGGGAATGCGAACATTTTTCACATTTCTTAGTTAAACCAGCCGAGTGTGAGTAGCATTTTTTAAGAAGGACTGTGTATGTACATATATAACTACCTATCCCGGCGAACATCTTT
>NJDC01000893.1:135534-161473 GCA_002245475.1 Calephelis virginiensis | reverse complement strand
TTAAATGTTCTGCTATCCTTCGGTATGGCCAACCATGCTCGACAACAAACTTCATGATAATTTTTCGTAGTGTTGGATCGCAACTTTTATTTTTATCCATTTTTCTTCAAAATATTTTTCAAAACTTAAAATAAATATCGGGATTGCCGCCAAAACTACCACGAAACAATAAGAGAAGAAGTAAAAAAGTATTGAGATTCAAATTTTGAAAATAGAACGCAATATCTCAGTGTCCGTAATTAAATGGCCAGCCAGCATTATTGGAACAAATAGCACTACGATAATCTATCAGCTATACTGTAAAGAGGTTCAATGTTTAAGAAGTTGTTATAATCGGGCACATAAATGACTAACGGCCAATATTAATAATCAGTCCTAATCCAAAACCTGCTGTAAAAGATTGATATTTTGATCCATTTTTATGTTATCGCTTGCCAATAACATATCTGTGGACAGGATTAATATGGCAATTAGGTATGGGTATAGGCCGCCGGATACGCAGCTATCTAGATTGCTTGAAATCCATTAGATTGAGATACATTATTAACATTGGCCGTAATTACACTTACATGTAAGAGATATGGAATATGGTTTAGACTCGTTGGAAAATAAAAAATAAATTCACAATTCGGTTTAACCAAAGAGTGTCCCTAATTAGTTGACCACGACTGTATATATATTTGTATAAGAGAAGAACAAAGAAGATAAACGATGCATCCTCAATTTAACACCTGCCTTGGAAAAGGAAAGTGGTAGTTTGATAGTAACACGTTTGTGATCTAGCGGTCCGGTGATAGACTTGGCTTCATATGACCCGAGTTCGATCTCCGGGTTAGGCAATGAAAAGAAAATTCGTTTTTTCAATTTCCTAATAGAAACTACGTGGCTCGGCATTGAATATGTGCCTGGATGCCGATAGGCGTGTCTCCAATCACTTTGTGGAACCTGGTGTCTTCAGCTAATCGTTGGTGCCATGGTTGACCTACCTTTTTAAGGATACGGGTGTGAAAATACTACTACTATTCAATAACCATCTCAAGAATAAGGGTATCAAATAGAAAAAAAAATCGAATTCAACGGTGCTCTAGATTTTTGACTTTGTTCTTATTTTTGAATAGTTCGTTTTTTTAGAATATTTTATTATTTTATTAAAAGACAAATAAATTGATTTCGTTGAAAAACTCATTGGTATTGGTAGGTATTCTATCTGAGCGTTTTATAATAATAGTTAAGTAAAAGCGGTAACATCTTTTTAATTTAATATATTACCTTATATTGGCTAACAAGCAGACGTCTCGATGCTAAGAAATACACATCATCTAAAGACACCAAAAATGGTAATGGTATGAGCAACAGGTAACTTAACACCCTAGTCATATTTTATAAAAATAGTCAATAATGAAGTTATTCTTTGAATTAATATTCCATCCGTAGTAAATATAAATGAAATAGTGTATTTATATGTCTTTCTGTCACGTTGTAATTGAGCGATGTTGTAGCGCAATTTTAATGTGAAGAGATTATTAAAAGGTTGAAGCGTCACACGGATATTTTTTGTCCCGATACCTTAAATAATTCCTGCGGGATAGCTAAATAATTTTAGTAGTTTCTTAAGAAGAAAAAGAAACTATGAAAGATAGCCTGCGAGCAAAAAATAGAGAAAATTGCTGGATATTACTTTAACGCCACATCTTTTTGGCAACGACTCATTTAACCTGTGCTCGCTTCTTACCTGCTACCAGGAAGAGATGTAAATGGTCTACTTCTCTTCCTGACGGTTGCTAGATTCTACACGAAGGACCCAAATTAATACGGTAAAAAGAAGAAGTAGGTTTATTATTTGCGTTAGCGGGTATCTTCACGCCCATATCCCTGAAGAAGTAGGCAGATTCATAACCAGGGCACCCATGACTAGCCAAAGAAACTAAGTCCCACAATGTGATAGGTGGCAAGCTATCGTCAATCGGGTACGTATCCAATCCCGAGCAATTTTTTTTTTATTATTAGAAAATTGAAAAAACCAAATTTTCTTTTTGTTGCCCGACCCGGGGAGACGGGGTTTGCCGTTAGCAGGTATTTACCAAAATGCTTTAGTTGTCAAAAATGCACCGTTTAAGTGATTCCCAGAATCATATTTTTATATATTTTTATGCTCTTAAATGACAAATAAATTCTGGACACGGGCTGACTAACAATATGGTCAGTATTACATTTTAAACATACGTGTTAATTTTTTTACTGACAAAAAATATAATCATTTGAGTAAACTCAAAACTTTTTACTTTATTAATATTTTTTTTAGTTTGGGGATTTCTTATGGAAATAAATTACAGTCCTTAAAACTGTAATGTGCTGTAAAATGTTTAAGAGTTAATTAATAAAATGTGTAAAAGTTTCAAAATTACACACACGTATTAATCGTAACTGATAAAGTAATTTAATAATAAGTTGAGTCAGTGCTCAGAAGAATAACCACCGATGTAAAAGTATAATTAAAATATTGAATAGACTGGCTTCTTGGTAAACCTGTTCGTTCAGGCAGTAGAAATAAAGAAATAATACCTGTCCTTCCACGTAGAGCTTAACTTCAATAAGCTTTCAGGCAGGTGTGAAACAAGCATTTGCTTGTTTAAAAGGAATTTAACGTAAACAAGCAATCTGGTACTTTGAATAAGAACTACACGTAACCCATAGACATTAAAGATGGCAATGGAGCGTTGCCCTCCTAGCGATGTTAGCTCTCTTGAAATATTTTGTTGCCTTCTTTTTGACGCCTGTTGACCTTTGTCAACTATCGTCACTATTACCTACGTTATCTGTAAATATTCCTATAATACCGAATGAGTGCGGTGCGACTGATAACGGGAAATCTTTCTATCTTCCTTCCTTCTTTTTTAATAGTCAAGTGCAGCCAAGTATCAGGTTAGATCAAGATATATAATATTATTAGATTATAATTTACTTTCATATGTATTATACTTATCTGAACAAAAAAATATTATGCGGTAACTAAATACATATTTTTAAAATAACATTGTGAAAGTAGGTGTAACTTTCACAGCACTCTATGTATGACTTCAAATTTTATTAGACTTAAAAATAAATTATATTGACCATATGTGATTTATTTCTATTTCTGAACAGTATAATAAGTTTGTTTGTATTTCTAAATAATTGAATAAAGTTTCCAGATTTAGGGATTTTAGATACATTCTTTGGAGATTTATCGCAAAAGAAATTCGTGACCTTTCCCAGAAATCTAGGTCGCCCTGATTGTGGAATTTTGATAGAATAGGGCTGAAAGTTTTTTATTAGTTTAGTCGTTTAATATGCTCGAAGATATTGGAATATGTTACTTTTTAGAGTTTGTCTTATTTCTTTTTAATTTGATTACCCGCATAATTCTACTTATTTTGATAATGTTCAACTGGCATTCAAGAAAAGACAAGTTTTTTATGTGTTATTTTAAAACTTTTTACTGCTGATATATGTTTGGTTATTCTTTTTGAAACCAGGTACTAAAAGATTGCTTCTATTTATACATAATCAAGATCCTGGTAATTTTGCAAAATTTGTATCACAGAATCGATACTAATTTTATAAAACTAAAGAGTTTGTTTGTTAGACGCGCTAATAACAGGAACTATGGGACAGATTCAAAAAAATATATCAGTGTTAGATAGCCCATTTATCGAGAAAGGCTATAGATTATACATCGTTATGCTAAGATCATTAGGAGCCCATCACCAATAAATAATGTTTCAAAATCGGGGGATTTTTCGTATTTTTTTTCATACAAATGACTTAATCGCTAAACAAAGTTCGCCGGGTCGGCTAGTAAGTAATATTACTAAGATGACTCACTAACAAATGGAAATCAAGCAGTCACATTCCCTGGTAACATTTACATTGATGACATAATATTGTAATTTGAGTCGGTTTTTTGCATTCCTCAAAAAAAAAGTATCTTCACGCCCATATCCCCGAAGAGGTAGGCAGAGGCATAACCAGGGCACCCACGACTAGCCGAAGAAACTAAGTCCCACAATGTGATAGGTGACAAGCCTATCGCCAACCGGGCACATATCCAATCCCGAGCAACTTTTTTTTTTATCAGAAAATTGGAAAAACCCAATTTATTTTTTATTGTCCGACCCGGGATTCGAACCCAGGACCTTTTGCAGTGAAGTCCAACAACTGAACCGCTAGACCACAGAGGCGATTCTGGCGAGATGCATTCCTTAAGAGGATAATAATATCGAAAGCTTGTTCGCAATACATAAAAAGCTTTTTGTTATTCGTAATACTTCTCTACAACTAATTATGTAGTGAAAGGTAATAGTTAATGCGACTTATATTTGTGGATAGGAATAGGTTAGATATCGGTATTAAACCGAGGGAAAAACACTAACCGGCACACTAAGGGCTTACCGTCACTAACACCGTGCATCTGGCTTGGTGGTAGGGTTTCGCAGCGACTCGCCCGGATTGGTACTGCCGCCTTACCTATTCCTGCTGCAATAACGTCCAATGCTTGCCGTTGACGTGTTACGGTTCGGAGGATAAGTTAGCCGGTAAACTTACTTTTGCTTGAGGTCTAACATCCGGGCCTAAGGTTGGCAACGCACCATTACCACCTTTGGTGTCTCTAGGCGGCGTGAATTTCTTATCATCAGGAAACTAGTTTGCTTGTTTGCCTTACATTTGTATTATAAAAAAAGTTACCCACCAGATCAACATGCGCTTAAGTTTTATTAATAAGGGGTAAAAAGTATAGGCGTCAAATATTGTAACCTCCATGTTTTGAAATAGTAATTTTAAAAATAATATTATTAAGCTCAATGATCTTCGATTCTGTCTAAACCAATCACCAATCAATTTTAACTAATTGACAACTAGTTTTTCGAATTCCGTTCTCATGGTTTTTTACACACTTATTAGATTTGACGTGTGGGATAGAATGTTGAAGTTTATTATGTATGATAATGAGTAATTTGGTCTTGGCAAACCTTATTAAGTATCCAATGAATATTACTTGTTATTAGGTATACTTGATATCCTAGAGAATTTCGTACCGTCCTACTCTTGCATTTTTCTGTTGTATTATGTTTAATAGTTATTCTGTTACTCGGGAATGACGCAAATCTGAAAAAGCAAATGTCATTTTAACTGATCCACAGCTGATATCGGGAGTTTTGGCGCCATCGAGAGAAAAGATGGTCGAAGTTTTTTCATAATTATTGAATTTCGTGTTGATATTGAGTGAAATTAGTCAATTTTGGTGGCATTTTGTACAATTTTGTTCAGTGAAAGTGCAAAAATGAAATAATCATTAAGAAATTAGCGTATCGTGTATTTCCTCGTTGCCCCCAAATCTCATTCATGAGCTTGTGTAAAAAGGCTACCGCTTTACCCAAGAGCCTGGCATGACCTCCTGACGACTTATAACTGATGACTAATTAAAATTAATTGAAATTGATATAAAATTTTATGCAAATTTCTACTTGACTAATGGCTAAATACTAACGTGAAGGCCAAAACCTAAAGAAAGAAGAAGAAGAAGCTGATATCGATTGTTGTAAGAAACCCGACTTTGTTTTATCTTAATATATATAAATTACGTGTCACGTTGTTTGTCCGCGATGGACTCCTAAACTACTAAACCGATTTAAATAAAATTTGCACACCGTGTGCAGTTTGATCCAACTTGAAAGATAGGATAGCTTACATCTCAATTTATAATCAAAAAAATTGACATCTGAGCGAAGCCGGAATAGGCAGCTAGTTTATAATATAAAAAGGAGTTGCTAAATGTGGTGGTAAGCATAACTTACGAGCGACTGAACCGATTTGGATATAATTTTTTATTGTGTTAGTTATTGTCAGAAGAAGGTTCTTATGAAGAGAAAAGCCGGAAAAATTTCAGGGTGAAATGGGAAAAACAATACTTTATTTTTCCTATACAAACTAAAAGGGTGGAATGAAGTTCGCCGGAGCAGCTAGTATTTAATATTTATACTAGGTCTTTTGTAAGCGATTTTGTCCGTATAGTTACGATTTTAATACAAAGATTCATCCCCATTAGATTATTTTAAGGCATATCAAATTTCATTAAAATCGCTTCAGCGGTTAGGCCCTGAAAGCGTAACAAAAATATGGTCAGACTTTGGCCATTTGTGTTTTAAATTCAAACTTACATTTCTGTAGCCATCGATACTTTTTTTAGTTACAGAAAAGTAAGTTATATTTTTAATCAAGCCGACCCGACGAACTTCGTTCATTAGGCACTCGAAACTCTACTTACCTTGCAAGGATACTTGGCGTGAAGACATGTATGTATATGTAAAATGACCTGTAGGTTCACCTATTTTTTCACATTTTGGATTTGAAGTTATTTTGTCACTTCATTTTTAAATTACACAACTTATCATTTGAAAATAAAAACGAGACAATCTGTAAAATACATACTACTTACATATAAAACAAAAAAATATTAAACGCAATCAGACTATGCGTTAATGAATTATTGACAAATTTACATTTTGACTTTTACCCCTCTCCCACGGGAACCCCATTAAAAATTGGGGCAAAAATAGCCTATAACCTTCCTCGGACATAAAGTACCTACCTGTCAAATTTCGTTACAATAATTAGTTCAAAAGATTCAGCATGAATCGTGGTCGGGATACATACAGACAGACAGAAAGTTGTTTTTTTTTAGCTGCCACCTACTTTTTTTTAATATTTTCAATGTACAGAATTTATTCCTCTACAGATTTATTTTAAGTTGATTGAGGTTGGAAAAATAACGTTTTGCGGAATTGTATATCTGACCGATTCGCGATAGTGTCTTCGGCTAGTCGTGGGTGCCCTGGTTGTGCCTCTGTCTACATCCTAGGGGATATGGGGGTGAAGATACTTTTTTTAAATTAAAGTCGAGCTGTTGTAGTTACTGCGTTCAAATTATTTACTTTAAGAAAATATATCTTTCAAGGCAAATTTTCATGAAGTTTTGCAGTTTTTAAATACACTTATCCAGAAAGATGTTGATCATCTTAATCGTTTTAGTATCAAATATCATTTTTTTGGATTCTTCCTCCTTCGTCAAAGTTATGAAAATATCATATGACGTACTTTGTTCCAGTGCGTGGTCCGGTACGGTGCAATCAGCCTGGTATCAATACCAGCGAGACTATCAATAGCCAAACTGGACTTGAGCAGGAATACTCCGGAGAGGAGAGTGATCACTGCGCCGTTACACAACACGGTGGTGCTGCACTGCAAGGAACCTTTATCTGAACCTCCTGCAGTGTTGAGCTGGTGGAAGGATACCGGAAAGGTTTGTTATATTATTTTCTTCAACGTCTGACATTGAGCATCTATTCAGGTATTATAAGGGAGGTTTTAACCAAGAAGGAGTTAGGATTGAAAGAAAATGTTGGTGTTAAAATGCGAAAGGGCATGCTTCGTTGGTTCGGTCATGTGGAAAGAATGACATACAAAAGGTTGACAAAGCTGATATACATTGCAAATATGGATGGATGTAGGTACTCGGAGAGACCAAGGTTGACATTCCACGATCAGATCGCTCTGATATTATCCGAAGGTGGTGTTAAGAGTCTCCCAAACCGGTGTGTTTATGAAAAGGGTTAAGTTCATTTTATTATTTACAAAAAAAAAAGAAAAAAAAATTATTTATTTATGTTGAATTGATACGGCACTAGTCCAACAATCAAACAACTTAGCCCTACATTTAACGCAACATCTTTGGTGTGTCGGCATTGAGTCTACCTTCAAATCTGTAAACCTTGACAAAATAATTAAGCTCAGTACAACTGCAAAAATTAAACTAAACTATCAATTTAGGTACCACGTTGTTATTTGATAGCTTTTTTTCAAAAACAGAAATGAATGTGAAGGAACCCAGATAGGTTTGTCAGGATCGTGAGGTTTGGCACTCGATACTCTACCTACCCCGTAAGGGACTTGATGTGAAGATATGTGTGTATGTGTGGAGTTAAGCAGCAATATCTCTAAAAGAAGAATAATCATCACGCCTTTGTACATCACTGGTGGTAAGAGGATGGAAAGGTTTTTTTAAGTAACAGGATAACGCACAAGCAGGTGGCTATCCTGATGGTAAAAGACAACCGTAGTCTATAGAGACTATGGATCTTAGAGGTGCGTTGCTATGTAATAACCGGAATCATTGACAATGTATTCAAGTCTACCACTTATCCACCCTACACCTTGGATCCAAAACATAGTGAGCACTGACGCTACATTGGGAATACATACGGTGGTGGTACCAATCTGGGTGAGCATTTGCACAGTATTCTACCATCAAGTAAATTACATGTGCCATGAAAATGGATATTTTCCATGAAATAATTACAGTAGCCATTTAAAGTTATATTTGAGCAGCGTTGTGTATTGAATAGACGAATATTCCCAGGATGTAAAACTTTGCATTGACACATAAATGACAGTAATTTTGAGAATGCAGCTTTACAGTAAGAATGAGTTAGTTTTATTGACTATGGGTGTTTTTTCTATTAGGGTTCCCGAAGAGCTTTGGAGACGCCCCACGGGGTCCTCGTGATCACCAACGCGACGACAGCCGACAGCGGCACGTACGGCTGCGTGGCCACCAACGAGCTCAGCGGACAGACTCTCGAGCTACCCGAAATGACCATCCTGAGAGTGCAACATGAAGGAAATGGAGGACTCAGGTATTTGATACCCGCCGAAACTTTTTTCTCTGAATTTGAACAGACTTTATTTACGTATTTCTTAGATTTTTTGATGGTAAGCGTCGCTTAAAGACACCATAAATATAGAAAAACAACAAACTTATGATATGAGGCTTTTTCTTAGTCGGAATTTGACAGTTTATTTTGGAATAGAAAAGTTGTTTCTGTCCAGAGGACAGAAATAAGTATGTACTACTAGTAATAAGTATGAAAAAGTAGGATATAAGTATATATACGTTATGGTGGCGTGCTTAGGTAAAGCGATGAATACGAGGTGACGGTCACGGTGTTGATGATAAATAAATCTCCGAGACACCTGGAAATATTGTTGAATTCTGGTTTGGGGACCAGAGTATACTCGTACGTTAAAATTATTCGCTTAAAGTTGGTAGCACGCCATTAACATCTTTGCTGTTTATAGGTAACGTGTATTTTACCGTTTAAGCCCCCTTGAAAAAATGTGTTATAAGTTTGACGTGTCTGTATGTATGTGTGTATGTATTAAGATATGTATGTTTGTCCGTGCCATCTCAACTTCTGAACGAGTGGACCAACTTCGATGCGATTTTTTTGCCTGAATTTCTTATCTACATCTACAGCTAGACTTTATCGAGGATTTATTACTAAAAACTACATTTGAAATTTTAAGATTGTTTTTTTATGATATTTTTGTTGAATTTTCATCTACAATAGCGACTTATGCGTTTAGATTTCTAGAAGAAGAATACAGCGTTGGTACAATAGACAAGGATGGTGTGTTGACGGCACCAGTAAGGCCGGACGAGACGCTCCGTCTCTGGTGCGGTGTGGTGGGGACTCCGCCCCCTCGAGTTACATGGACGAAGGACTCCAGTGACCTACCCACCAGGCATAACCACGGACTCACTGTTGGACAGTTTACACCTGCGAACGAGGTAACATTAGTTTCAATTGTTTCTACAGCACTTATATATTCCCGTTTGCCAGTTAGGTATGTGATACCCAACTGGCAAACTACTGTGGGACTAGTTAATATCTTCGGCGAATTATGGGTGCCCTGGTTGTACCTCCCCTACCTCTTCGAGTATAGGATAGTGATGATTTTATTTATTTTTATGTTATTAGAAGACAAACAAGCAAACATATTTCCTGGTGGTCAGAAATTCGCGTCACCTAGAGACACCAATACTGGTAATGATGCGTTGCCAACCTGAGGCTGGGATGCTAGGCCTCAAACGAAAGTAAATTTACTGGACACTTTATCCTCTTAAACGGAACATGTCAACGGCAAGCACTAACGTTATGGTAGGCTAAATAGGTAGGGCGGTGGTACCAATTCGGACGTGTCCACCTAGTGAGATGTCGCGGTGTGAGTGACGGTAAGCCTATTCTCGCCTTTTACGTGCTGCCTGGCAGAAAGCCAGATGGTCTATCCTACAAAGGAGCCCGGACCAATACGGGGGAACATATACCAATTTTTTTATGTGAGAGGTCAGCATACAATCGCTTATTGACCTTCATAGGTTCTAACGGTTATAACCTTCGAAATATAACCCATAACCACATATTTCTAAATATGAAACTATTGAACGGATTGAGTTCCTGATTAAAGTTTCGCAATTAGTAATCTTACTTGTGTATCGAGTTGAAATTTGTATTTATATAAAAGAAAGAAGAAATGTCTTCACGTCCATATCCCCGAATAATTAGGCAGAGGCACAATCAGGACACCCTCAACTAGCCCAAGCCCCACAATGTAATAGGTGGCAAACCTATCACGAAGCGGGTATCGTCGTTTTTATAAGAAAATTGAAAAATTCTTTTTTATCAGAGACCTCAAGAAGCCAAGTCCGACTCCAGTGTCCAGACCACTATGATAACAGATGCAAATATTTATTTAATTTGTTGAAATAAACACAGTTCTTGGTTTCAGGGTATATATTCATGCTCAGCGAACGGTATCCGTCGGTCGTGGAAGGCGATATCCCTGCAGCCTCCACACTGGGAGGGCTCGGCCAACCGGGTCAACGCTAGTGAAGGGGGCAAGGCCCATATATCTTGTGGAATGCCCTATGGTGCCCCACCTCCTCAAGTACATTGGGTCCTCAATTCCGAAGCTGTCATCAATGGGAAAGGAATTAGGACCACTGGTAAGAGAAAAATATATGTTTCGTTGTTTCTTTTTGGATCCGCATCTGTGTTTAAGTTCTCGGGCTATAACATTTCAATATATTAAAACTGTAAAAGAGTAAATTGTGTATATTACATTTATTAAAAAAAAAAACAGATGAAGGTGGCTAAAATGGGCAGCAGCATTCATTTTTATAATATTTTTAAGCTTTGTCTGTCTGTCTGTGTTTATCCGCGAGTCCCACCGCATCTACTAAACCAATCGTAACCAAATTTAGCAGGTACGTATTCTATGTACCGAGGAAGGGTAGCTGCTTTATATCTAACTATAGACTCTACTAATATAGTGAATAGTAGTTTCTGTGGGAGAGGGGTAAGTCTTTTTTTTTTTTATTACATAGGAAGGCAAACAAGCAGATGGTTTCTTCAGACGGCAGATTTCCTGATAGTAAGAAAATAAAGCAACCTAGAGACATACCAAAGGTGGTAACGGTGCGTTGCAAACCTGAGGTTGGGTTGTTAGGCTTCGAGCAAAAGTAATTTTACCGGCTACCTTACCCTCCAACCCAGAACACGTCAACGGATAGCACTGATGTTGTGGCGGCAGGAATAGGTAAATCGGAGTCACCAATCCGGCCGAGTAGCTTCGAAACTCTACCACCTAGTCTCGGTGTTAGTGACGGTAAGCCTATGCTCGCCTTTTACGAGCTGCCTGGCAGGAATGTAGATGGTCTATTCTGCAAAGGAGCATAATATTTTGTAGAAAAAAATTCAATAAAGAGAATTATATCACGAAAAAAAATATGTTGATATCAGGATCAATTCGTAATCCGTGTTGGTCCGGGCTCCTTTGTAGACCCGATCATCTGCCTTCTTTGCCAGCCAGCTCGTAAAAGGCGAGCATAGGCTCACCGTCACTAACACCGTGACATCTGACTACTCGGATTGGTACCACCGCCTTACCTATTCCTGTCGCCATAACGCCATGACGTGTTCCGGTTTGGAGGGTAAGGTAGCCGGTAAACTTACTTTTGCTCGAGGCCTAACATCCCGGTCTCAGGTTGGCAACGCACCATTACCACCTTTGGTGTCTCTAGCCGGTGTGAATTTCTTAACATCAGGAAATCCGTCTGCTTGTTTGCCTTCCAATATCTTAAAACGAAAAAAAAATCATCATCATCCAGACGTTAATGCTTAGTTTACACTTTACCAAGGCTTGGTCATCTTATGTCTGCGATGTGGTGTATTTGTGGTATGTGTGAATCAAGCCTAAGATTTGTCGCAGGCGGTGGAGAAACGGCCATACTGTTCAGCAGAACCAATTACACGAATTGTTGGACTTTGCAACTGTTATTAGCTCGACACACACCTAATTATTCAATTGTAATGTGTCACCGACAACTCACTAACTACACGTTTGAAACTAGTTGAAATTAGCCTGAGTTGAGGAACTAAGTTGGGAAAATATTTTGAGTGTTACCAGTTGTTAAAATACCGGGCGCCTATTAAGTAACTTAACGCTTATGGTACAATAGAATGTATAAATACCATGAATGTGAGAAAACATTGACGTCAGGGATGGTGATTATTATAACGTGATTTTAATATTTCTCTTTATTTAAATATTTTTAAATAAAGTATTTGTCAAAATGCTGAAAATAAGTATTTGTAAGTTGTCATAATTATGACTATTGTCACATGCAAATAAAGGCATATACAGAACATGTAATAAAACTTAGATAAAATATAAATTTATTTCTGTATTCTGAATGTTTGTAATAACATATAAACGCTAACTATAGAAGTTCGTTAGCGACTGTAATCACAGACAGTAAGTAAATAGAAAAAATAAAACTTAAATAGAAAATCGACAAAAATTGTAACAGACATTTTTAAGCTTTCATTACTAATTAGTAAAGTTTTCAATTCACTGCATAGTCTGAACACCAGTTTAAGATGACATCGATTTTCAAATGTTTCTCTTTATGTCGGCTTTTAAGTTATTCACTCATTTTATCCTAAGTGTTGTTACATTTCTAATTTGTAAAATACAACATTTACGCCTTGGGAAAAATACGGGACTATTTGCAAATCACCTACTATAAAACATATAAATATGAATTTTTTTTAAAAAAAAGTAAAAATATAAATTTATTTAAGAAAAAATGTGATGTACATGCTGTAAACACAAGAAATAATAACAATCTTGTTGTGTATAAGTCTCGTCTCTACTGAATCAGTAATTCTTTCATGGGACGATGTATACGTTTTTACAATAAACTTCCCGAGCATATTAAAGACTTACCATTTAATAAATTTTAAAAAAAATATTAGAATTAAGTTGTATGGTAAGGGTTATTATAAGATTTCAGAATATTTAGAAGATTATTTGCTCCTCATAACAATCTCTACAAATTAATTATAAATGTAATAAACTTTTGTAAATTAGATTTATAAGTAAAAAGACAAGCCCAATGAGTTCCTTTCGCCGGATCTTCTCAGTGAGTGGCCACGTTCCGATCCAGTGGTAGTTTTTAGAATTATATAGACACGTTACAAGATTTTTTGTATAGATCTATGTAATTAAAAAAAAATACTATAAGCGCAGTAAAACTGCAAAAACCGACAGCAACTATTTCATTGGGTACCACGTCGCGACTTGATAATTCTTTTTTAGAAAGATAGCAAATGGTTCTGAAATGGTCCTAAATAAATTTAGCAACATCTCACTAGTAGTTTCTGAGTTACACTTAACAATGCACAAATTTTTGACTTATCTTGACGGTTTCATCATTGATGAGTAAGTCATGGTATGTGAAAAGATTACTATTAAATATGACTCAAGAAACCATTAAACGACTATGTTAAAACTAATATTGAACCAACTCGGAATCTTGACATATCTTTCTAAACTATTAAAATGGGTTAGCTTTTAGTCGAGTAATGGCGTAACATGCGTACAAAAAAACATAGTCGAATGAGAGCCTCTTTTTTTGGAGTCGGTTTAAAAATAATTAATAAAATTTTGCTACGCGTTATTGAATTATAGCCTGATTTGCATTTGACTTTTATCCCTATCTAGAGAGAAACCGTTTAGTGAAAGGAATAAAAAGTATCTAATAAGCTTCCTACGTACATAAGTTCCTGCTAAATTTCGTTACGATTGGTTAAATCTATTTGGTATTAATAACCTATCTATGATAAGAGATCGTGCTATTTTAGGTAGTTGCCAGGTAACGGCTGTTATTTTTAAATAATTAACAAAATTATCTTAGCAACAAAACTTAATAAGTCTTATCTTTATCTGTAGATAGGTTATTAATATTGGCCGTAAGTAGACACGGCGAGATACAGACAGACATTTTTATTTAAAATAATCCAAATGTGAAACCTACTAAAATATATAAATATCGCCTCTGTGGTCTAGCGGTCCAGGTGTTGGACTTGACTTCATAAGGTCCTGGGTTCGATTCTTGGGTCGGGCAACAAAAAAAAATATTTTTTCCAATTTTCTAAGTAAAAAAATGTTGCCCGGGATTGGAAATGTGCCCGGTTGGCGATAGGCTTGCCACCTATCACATTGTGGGACTTAGTATCTTCGGCTAGTCGTGGGTGCCCTGGTTGTGCCTTTGCCTACCTCTTAAGGGATATGGGCGTGAACTGACTTTTTTTACTAAAATATTGGGTACCTATTGTATTCTCTTGCCGACTTCATTCTATACATGTACGTGGTTTTTTTTCTTTATCTTGATGTATTTTAGTTTCAACATGTTTCAAATCACGTCAATTCTAAAGAAATTCACTTCAAAATTTAAACGTATATTTGACACTGAGTTGGCGTTTGCTTTCAAATTGAAGACATTTAATAAATTAGTTGTGTTTGTAATATTTGTTGAAAACAAAATCTATCTACACTTACATATGCATACATATCTTCACGTCAAGTCCCCCTACACTATAAATGGAGAGTATTTAGTGGAAAGTGAACAAAGTTCACTGGGTCCACTCGTCAGGAATTAATATATGCCTTCTTAATTTTGTAACTAAGTGTACCTCTACAAATTTACCAAAAAATATGCTAAAACGGCAAGCAAGCACTTTACCGAAAATCTCATAAGCGAGCTCATCTTGCAACTTTGTTATGCTGAAATTATACTGCACCGCAAGCTTGTTCTTCTAAATTAGTGCTGCTTTTTGCAAAGTTTTTCCCACTATCTTTGTTCACAAGTTTAAAGTGCTAAATCAGAGTCGCGGCGCACTATGAGATAGTTTGTTGTGTACAAACTAGTTAAATTGGTTTTGTAAGTAAATTAGAAAAATCGTTAACTTTGCATTTTTCTCGAGGACTTCTATTTAAACTTTGGTAGACATGACTTTTATGTGAGATACTTTTATTTAGACAAGCAGACCTACATATAGTTTTGTACCAGAATAATATTAATACATTAGTGGCAGTAACATTAAATGGAGATAAATTAATAATGCGAGTACTCATCATATTCACTACTAACATAGATGGCCTGTGTAGCAGCACCTAGGTTATATGTACATATTAGGTATTGCAATAAAAATATATAATTGCGCATGTGTGAATTTGTTCAATGCTTCTATATCAATTCTCCCTGTTGGTTCGTGTCTGCTGAGTAGAATAGACTATCTGCTTCTCGTAAGATGCGAACATATTAAAATGTCAAGACCACTGGTGGTAGACTGCTTTGCAGCAACTTGCCCGGGTAGGGATTCACCACTTTGTCTATTACTGCGGCTATTAATTTGTAAAGTTTTAACCTGGAGGGTAGGGTAACCGGTAGATTTGCTCAATAGGATTTCATCCCGGCCTCAGGACAGTGATCCACCTATAACATCTACGGTATCCATAGCATACGGTCTCTTACCACCAGGAGAGCCGTGTGCTTCTAAGCTGACTTCTAACAAAACAAATCTCATCATGTTACATTTTTATAAGGCAAATAAAAGTCAATTTATTCATTTATGACTTTGCATTGCTTTTTTTTAAATATTTTGCATATCTTAACTCTTCATTTATATAATCACGTTCAAATGTGTTTTAAGTACTTTTCTGAGAACCTGAATGTAGCCTTATGAACGACTAAATGAATAAACACTATAATGCGCACCAATAAAAATAACTTTACAAAAGTAACTAACAGCCTAATGTCAACGTTTACCACTGTTTGTGTGTATTTCTGTCTATGAACAACATCATTTGAGATAAGTTAACAAAAAGAGAGATTGAGGTAGATCCAGAAAAAACAAAGTTAGATAATGGGAATAGCATATGTTATGTCATAAGGTGTTGAAAACGGAAAAAAAAGAAAATGTTGGATGGAGCTTCACCGATAAAAGCAATGTTCTCAAATAAAAGAACAAGGATTAAAAGAACCTTAAGTCATGTCTATTAACGTTTCAGTCTTTGTTTGACCTGCACTTTGTTATACAACAAAGTGGTCTTCACATCTTCTGAGAACAATATTTCTAATAAAGGCTTTTATGTCACAAGACTTGAAGAGTAATTTTATCAAGAGCCGTTTAATAAGTTCAAAGGAATGATTGTGAAGCTTTCATGTAAAAGTATTTTATACCAAGAATAAATATTCGACGAATGACTGAATTAATACACTTTTCTGTGCACCAAACATTTTCAATATACATTAAAACACTTAAAATCTTAATAATTATAAATACAAGTCACGTCGTTTGTCTGCTACGTTTTGGACTTCAAAACTACTTAACACATTTTATTCAAATTTGAACATCGTGTGCAGTTTGATCCAACTTGACATCCAAATAACATTTAGTCTCATTTAGTATTTTAAGGGTAAGCCCGCCTTTGTTTTAACAATCGCTTCTGAGGGAACTTTGACACACAATCTTAGAATAAAAGAGACATTTTATGTATTGGAACTAGAACATATTAAATACTAATAAGTACATATCTTGTATCAAGTGATCACGACCTACCTAGCTTCTTCCATATTAATTGCCATTATAATTCGAACACAATAATTTTGGAGACTTTATCAGATTTAATTTAGTCTAACCTAAGCGATTTGATCGTAGAATTTCAACCTATGTCTCCCGGGGTATATCCATCTACATTCGCATTGTATGTCTATTTTTTCAACCTTTCATCTGGCATTCTTTTCACCTACCAAACGAATGAGGCCTATCCTTTCTGATTTTTCACACGAACCCTTTTTTTTTATCCTACTCTCATACTGACTCTGACTTCACAGTTGTAAATGGGATTACAAACATAAGATTAATTGTGAAAATCTACCGGTTCACGTTATTATGGTAGCAGGAATTGGTAAAGAGGCGGTATCTTAAACTTCTCAGCTAGGTGTGAAGGCAAACGAGCAGACGGATTTCCTGATGTTAAGAAATTCACGCCGCCTAGAGACACCTAAGGTGGTAATGGTGCGTTGCCAACCTGAGGCCGGGATGTTAGGCCTCGAGCAAAAGTAAGTTTACCGGCCACCTTACCCTACGAACCGGAACACGTCATGACGTTATGGCGGCAGGAATAGGTAAGGCGGTGGTACCAATCCGGGCAAGCCGCTGCTAAACTCTACCACCTAGTCAGATGTCACGGTGTTAGTGCCGGTGAGCTTATGCTCGCATTTTACGACCTACCTGGCAAGGAAGGCAGATGGTCTATTCTACAAAGGAGCTCGGACCAACACGGGGAAGTTTTTTCATAATTTGAGCTGACGAGTGACTAATTGGACATTTGATTCTAAGTGGTTACTGTTATGGAAATCTGTAACAAAATAGGACTAAACGCGAGTTACTGACTTTTAAAACAAGTTAATAAACCTCCTGAATACTTTCTAGTCATGAGTCAGAGTCAGGAAGTGTGTTTCACAGTTTGGAAGTACAAATTTGAAAGTTTACACCGCGCAGCAGACGAGCGCCAAGTATCGAAGGGTATGGGTCTGAAACTGTAAAGCTTAAACATAACTTTCTTGAGTACTAAACTGACGCGTAAGATTTTGAACTAGATAGATACATTTAAAACTAACATAAATTGATGGTGTCCCGCGTACATATCTAAACAGAGTTTCAAATCATGAGTTTTTTTATAACATAAGACAGCGAACAAACATGTTGCTTTTCTGATGGTATGAGAAAACTATGGCCTATGGATAGCATAAATGTTATAGGTGCGTTGCTGTCTTTTGTTCAGGTCTACCGGCTACCCTATCGTAGAGATAATTATAGGTAATGCGGTAGCTCCCTACCCAGGCAAATTGCTGCATAGCACATCACTAACATTGGTCTTTTTGATATATTCTACAGGTAGGAACTACACTGAAACAGGAAATTAGGTTCATTTCTTAATTAATGTTTAATTAGTCTTTTTCTTTTTTACATTTAACATTCAATTGCGTTTAGGCGAAGTCGTTGAAGTTTCGCCCAAGTCGCTGCTAGTGCTAAAACTAGCATTGCTATATGAAATATCACGTCCACTTGAAGTGGTTTTCGCACAAACAGTGCGAATACTCGTTAAGTCATCAAAAACTACGAGTTTTTTTTAGTTTTATATGTTTGTCTTAGACTCGGACCTCTACATAGACAAAGTAGAGAAGAAACATGCTGGCATCGTTCAGTGCTTCGCGTGCAACGAGTTGGGATGTGCTTACGATGCGGCCATGCTGACTGTGGTGCCAGTGCAAATCTCTGATCAGGTATTCCTCATGTTAGAAATGGAAACAAATGGATTTGTGTTCTGATAGTAAATGACCACAAAAATGTCCCGGGTCGGCCAACAAAAAGAAAATTGGATTTTTCTAATTTTCTAATTAATAAAAAAAAATTAGTCGGGATTAGAAATGTGCCCGGTTGGCGATAGGCTTGCCACCTATCACATTGTGGGACTTAGTGTCTTCGGCTAGTCGTGGGTGCCTTGGTTGTGCCTCTGCCTACCTCTTCGGGGATATGGGCGTGAAGATACTTTTTTTTTTGAAAAGAGTTGAAGTTGCAGAAGTTGGGTTGCCTCTTATTTACCTGGGTTGCCAGGTATAAAGTTATAAAGTTTCACGGGATTGAATAGTAGAATAAAAACATATCTACATATGCCCTGTTTTATTGCGCTCACATGATATAGGGTTGTCTGCAAAACAATCGGAATAATTAAAACTATTACTCCAATATTCAGTTCAGATTTTTTAGGCAACCTATTTTTAATTTAATTTCTTATATGATACATTTATTGTTAAATATGTTTTATTCTATTATCAGCTCGGAGAAGGTCGATGTTGATTTGGATCTTCTACTATAATAGCAATATTGTTTCATTCAAGAAAAAAAGCATTGATATGTAGAGCGGAATATCAGGTACCTGAAATGGATTTTTAAACATTGTGACTGCAATTATTGCGAGTGTAAATAAATCACATAATATCCTATTCTACACTTTTGTTTTCTTTGTCATTGCGCAAAATTTCCTTCAATGTTCGTCCCGAAAGGCAGGCAAAAGTCATCGATTATACTCGTATACAGCCATATCTACATTTACTCTTAGGTACTCAGGTATCCGGGTTTGATGCTCGTTTTAAGACTCGGGACCAAAGAAGCTCAACCTAATTTTTTTAAAATGAAATCTTCATACTCTGCTTATAAATTCAAAATGTATAGGTAAAGGTAAGGTAATGCGTTGCCTATTGTATTGTGATGGACTGTAAAGCCTTTACAGTAACAGTACTGTAAGTTCTACAGCCACCTCCATATAGTTCAACACTACAGTTGCGAGCAATGATGTTACGATATTAAAAACAATCAAATCGTCCGGATATAATGTATATATACTTTTCTTTATTAATATATTCATGAAATTGCCGCTAAATCTCTTCTTGTAATGTGTGTAGGATTTATCTGTGGAAGAGCCGAAGACTTTGCATAACCCTTCACAACTTCCAAAACGGCACAACCGAAGGAAACACAAAGGTAAGGTAACTTCTTTACTATTAATTCTTAGATTAATAGCTTACTTTCAGTTTATGGAGACGAAATAACATGCACAATTAATATAATTCTCGGAAACGGCTTTAATATTTGATAAAAATGACAACTAAGCGCTTTTCGAAGAATAGCCAACATCTTTAAAAGTCTAAAACTCTACAAATATAAATGCACAAAAGTGTGTGTGTTGATTTGTTTTTATGTGATAAGATAGCGAAAAATCACAAGTTATTTAACTATAGACACAATAGGTATTGTAGGTCTTACCAGTGTCGCAAAAAACAAACTTTCATGTACTTAAAGAAAATTTAATAATGAGGAGATCCAGAACGAAATAGAACACCCTGTACAAACCCGTCAGATAGCTAAACGTAAACTTGTTATACCTCGCTCTGAAAACATCTACAGAAAGCGTAAGACCAAGTATTTAGTACCGCGCTTATTATATAATATGAATTCTCTCATTAAAGCGTCTATAACCAATAATAATATTAAGTACAAATTAAAAAATATTTTTAAATTAATGTCCGAATGTATCATTACACACAAACTCTTAGTAGTTTAAGTAGTGCATTAATTATTGATATTTTAGTGTTAGTTGTTTTAATTAATATTAAATAAAATAAAAGAAAAAAGTTGTCTTGCTTTGTTGTGGCTGAGGAGTTAGGGCAACTACCATGCAAGTCTACCGCCTGCCTTATCTTGCCGAAATGTATCATCTTCACGCCAAAATGGCTAAATTGTTTTTAGTGTTTTTTTTGAGTAGATTTTTTATGGTATTGGATCTTGGAAGGCAAACAAGCAGACGTGTTTCCTGAAAGTAATTAATTCACGCCGCCTAGAGACATCAAAGGTGGCAATGGTGCGTTGCCAACCTGAGGCCGGGATGTTAAACCTCGAGCAAAAGTAAGCTTACCTGCTACCTTACCCTCCGAACCGGAATACGCCAACGGGAACGTTGAGGTGTCGTTTATTCCTTGGAGAAGAGTGTATAGGTTTGTTGTCATAAAAGGTTGTCTGATGGATATCGCTTTGTTTGGCGATAAGACCGTGTTTTGTGAGTACACACACACACTATATTTGTAGTATACAAACTATAATAATATGCTCTTGTTAATGCTTAATTATACCATTTTGTTGTAAGTTTTGTGTTAATTGTGAACAATAAAGAGTTCATGCATTCATTCATTCATTAACTCATTTATTAATTCATTCATTATACATGTTTGTCCAGCAGACTACATAAACTTTAGTAAGTGAGTTAAGTAAATTCCCATTAATAAACAAATAAAAATGTCTGTCATTTGTAGCAATACTAATACCTCCTTCTCGTCCAAACGTGACGCGTTTGTCCGACGAGAGCGTCATGGTTACGTGGTCGCATGCCAAAGGCGGATTGCCAGTTCGATTTTTTAAGGTAAGTTCCATTAACATTTATTTGATTGCCTTGTTGGTCGATTAGTCAGTATACACTATACATACGCCGACGAATAATCAGGTTCGAGTTCGATTCCCGACTTGGGTAGACATCTGAGTTACATCATCTGAGCACGGATGATTGTATTTCTGAGTCTGTACGTTTATTTAATACTAGCTGTCCCGGTGAACTTTGTTTCACCCGTTCAGTTTGGGAAATAATAAAGTATTGTTTTTCATAATTTCCCTGCAAATTTCCAGATTTTTCACTTCATAAGAACCTTCTGCTGATAATAACTAACACAATGATAAAAAGGATTAGCTAAATCGGTCCAGTCGTTCGGAAGTTATGCTCTTACTAATAAATTAAGCTAATTATTTTTATATTATAGATATTCTGGTATAATTTTGTTCATATACATTTAGTATTCGTTGAACACATGTTTTACTAAACACTGTTTAAAATTGGATTCTCAACTAATAATTTGCTGTCACGTCATTTTAGTGTATTATGTTATTGGTTGGATGTCAATTTAAAAAAGTGTAAAGTTAAACAGGCGTCTATTTTTTTTTGTGGTAAGGCCGTGGTAAGTCATTATTATTTTTGTATTAATTAGGTAAATGCCCTAAATATTTTTTTTATGACATTGGAAGGCAAACAAGCAGACGGATTTCTTGATGGTGAGAAATTCAGGCATTCAGGTAGGCAACGGCCTACAGACACCAAAAGGTGGTAATGGCGCGTTGCCAACCTTAAGCCTCGAGCAAAAGTAAGTTTACCAGCTACCTTATCCTCCGAAACGGAACCCGTCAACGGCAAGCGCTGACTTTAATACGGCAGTAAGACGGTGGTATCAATCCAGGCGAGTAGCTGCGAGTTTCTACCACCTATTCAGATGTCACGGTGTGAGTGGTAGGACTATGCTCTCCTTTTACGAGCTGCCTGGCACAGGAAGGCAGATGATCTATTCTGCAAAGGAGCCCGGACTAACATGGGGATTATCACCAACGGGGACATTATCACCAATATTAAACTTAAGCTAGAAACAAGTCTAGCAGATATATAAAATTTTACTGAATGTGTTTGAATCAATCACATGAAATACAAGTATAATTCAATTTTTACTGCAAAAGGAAAACCATGAGACAAATTTCTGATGATGACTTCTAATAGACACCAATGATCGTTAGTCTTTTGTGTAAGTTTACCGGTTATCCTAACCATACCCAAACTGGATGGGGATAGGAAAAATAAAGATGTGGTACCATCACCTAAGAGTCGTCTCAGGCACGTACAAGTATGAAACAGCATGGCATTTACTTACAAACACACATACACACACACACATACACACACACACACACACACAAATATGTAGCGATAATGCCCCTAAACGGATTTAATGATGGCCACGAGCGTCTTTTGCTTTGATTAACCGATGAAGGAGATTACACACTATATTTGCAAACTACCTATTTATTGTAATTCGATTGATAAGTAAAATTTGCTAAAAATATAACTTGGCAGCCCTAATAATTTAATGTAGTGTAAGTATTTTATCAACTGGACTTAGTTTCCATACTGTTCCACGATTATACTGTGTCTCAGGGCTGTCGCAGTATCAATGATGATATATGACTAAAAACTTCGCTACTTAAGATTTGCCAACAAGTTGAAGAATTGACCTATATTATCTCAATAGAGTCAAGACACAGTTTGAGGAATCGACTGAGGGGATTAATTATATAAATCTTTTTAGGTACAATTTCGGGAAGTGTCAAACAACAGTAATATCCAATGGCAAACGGCCCTCAATGAAATTCTTCCGCACATACATTCCTTTGAAGTGAATGGTCTATTGGCTAACAGATATTACAAGTAAGTATATTGTACTTATGTAAGGATATTTTAATTTCAGCATTTGCTCTCGTTTGTAATAAATATTTATATTTATTTATCTTTACATCTATATCGTGTTCTGTAACTGTTACAACACATAAAAATAGGTAAAATTATACAATAGTCGAACTTATCTCTAAAAAAGATTTCCTAAAGCAAACTCAACTTAAAACCCTCAAGACAGCTACGCATTTTTTTATGATATACGAAGAAAAACAGGCAGACGGATTTCCTGATGGTAAGAAATTCACGCCACCAAGAGACACCAAAGGTGGTAATCATGCGTTGCCAACCTGAGGCCGGGATGTTAGGCCTCGATCAAAAGTAAGTTTACCGGCTACCTTCAAACCGGAACACGTCAACGGCAATCATTGGTCGTTATGGCGGCAGGAATAGGTAAGGCGGTGGTACCAATCCGGGCGAGTCGCTGCAAAACTCTACCGCCTAGTAGGGTGTCTTTTACGAGCTACCTGGCGAGTAGGTAGATGGTCTATTCTGCAAAGGAACCCGGACCAACACGTGTAAGATCTATGGTGTCTATAAGCCACGGTTGTGTCTTACCATCAGGATAACCATGTCAAGCTCAAGAGTCTAACATAATAAAAGCGTAAATGTTTAAAACAAATGTAGCACGCAGTGTATTTTTATTATACATGTAACTACGAGTATAATGTAAAATAACATTGGTTTAACTAAGAACATGCTCCTTCTTTTAAAGTCAGTTAAAATAATCCTTACAAGCACCTGATCATACTTATGACATTGGGAATTAAAACTTCTAGAACAAAGAACCATCTTGTCGCTTAATTACAGCTGCAAGTCTTTCCGACATCAATAAATAGGTTCACTTCCGACTTCAGTTCTAAGCTGATTCGAGTTCAATAAGTCGAAGTCTGTTGGTAGATAATAAATAGTTTCATAAATGATTTTTCTATTTCCTTTATTGCCAGTAAGATATTGAAACTTAATGTTGATCTGTAGTTTTTTTCCTTCGCAAAGTATTATTCGACTACATAAAGGATTTTATATAATAATACAAATTACTGTATACTACTTATATAAGAAGTATTGGGGCACCCATGATTAACCGAAGGTGCTTTTTAGTCCCACAATATGATGAGGGACCAGACCTATCGTCAAATAGGCATTGAATCAATTCGTTCAACGTTGTGTTTATTAAAAAAATCAAAAAAATGACATTTTGATTTGCCTGACCTGAGAAGAATCAAACCTCTAAAGTCTTTTGTAGTCAACGCCAAAACCGGAAAACTTGACTATAGATACGATAGTTGAAGAGGTGAATTGGTAAGTATTTTAATCATTGATGGAAATAGACGGGTGTTATAAGTTTGACGTGTCTATGTGTCAATCTGTAGCATCATAACTTTGAACGAATGCACAGATTTCCATTCGATTTTTTTGTTTAAAAGCTGACGTGAACGAGATGGTTTTGTCGTGTGTTATTGAACATTTTTACCTCTTCGGGAAAGGGCGTTAAGATACTTTTTTTTCCTCATTTAACATAAATTTCTTAACTAAAGACCTTTTCCCCTATAGGTTCAGAATAGCTGCTGTATATTCTAACCAAGACAACAAAATGGGTCGAAGCAGCAGTAAGTTCTTCCTTCAGAAAGGAGGCACACAGAGTCCAAAGGCACCAATCCTGGATAACGCCACAGCACTGTCTCCACACAGTATACAAATCAACTGGACGGTAAGTAATATTACCACCATAAAATTGTTTCTGAAAATTAATACTGGAGGTTACACTTCTAACAAAGACCTAAAGTAATTTCCATATATTGTTGACTCTTTTTAATTTACTAGACCCTCTTTCAAAGAGTTTTATGATGTTAATAAGCAAAGTTAAAATCCGGCCACAGGACAGATATACATCTCTCACCAACAGAGGAGCTATGTGCTTTTTAGCTGTCTTTTACCATAAAAAAAATACTATCAGTAGGGTTACTCTTGAAGCTCGATTCATGCAATATTGGAAATTGGAATCGAATGTGTCATTTTAGGAGGATAGTTTTCATTGAACACAATACTAGCGAATTAATAACACTAGTGGTCGCCCGTTGGTCGAAATTCGACCATGATAAATTTTTATATTTTGTTGATAAGAACGCTATCTTCATATTTTCATTTCTCAAGACCAACTACTTTGTTTCCAAACTTTTTGTTGCGCCATCTGTGATCTGTTGTCGTTATCATCAATATATTTGTTTGTGTGTGTCAAATGCATGGTAGTGTGGGTAATGTTTTATTTATTGATTAAATGTACTTTATAAGCATTATTATTAAAAAATATTAGCGTTCTGCACTTCTCCTACACATAAACTATAAGTGTGCCAAATTTTATGCTCCTGCGTCCACGCAATTTTCGTAAAAAGGGGTCCAAAGTTTTGACATCACGTATTAATTTAGAGATATAGTTAATAGTAAACAATAAATTACTTTATTGGATTCGTTGAATTTATTTTAATTAAATGCTAATAATCAGCTAGTACAGTGTTCAAAAGTAACTGAAACGACATTATTTTACGATTCTAATTTCCAATTCGCAAGATATGGATATTCAAGACTAACCCTACAGGTCTTCATTAGGAGTGTAACCTCTAGTAGTAATATAACTTCATGATTACTGCATTATCCACACTGCACTAACACAACTAACAACATTAACTGCACGTGGCTCGGGTTCGATTCCCGACGGGGGCAGGCATTTGTGTGTTGAACATTTAAATGTCTGCGTTTCCGGGTCTGTTTGTTT
>NJDC01000893.1:114795-135117 GCA_002245475.1 Calephelis virginiensis | reverse complement strand
CAGATTCATGCTGAATGCCGATGCGGAAAATCTAAGCTTTCTAAAAAAAAATTATGGACGGACGAGTCGAAATTTGACCAAGATGGTATAACGAATTACCATAACGCACACTTTTGGGGGGCCCAAAATCAGAACTAAATCCCAATAAAAAGAGGCCGCAAGGATCGCAGCGACGCTTTTCTTTAAACGTGTGGATGGGAATAATAAATGATAATTTAATTGGACCGCATTTTCTGCCAAATAATTTAACGGGTGCAGCTTATGAAAATTTTCTGCGAGAGCTACTGCACGTGGTGTTTACTTGAAGCCTTTGAATGCCAATCTATATTGCGCTAGTTGCTACGTCAACTCTACTTATAACCACAGTATCTAAGCCACGCATACGACCTTCGCAAGGTCGTATGCGTGCACGTGCAGTAGCACCACGTGCAGTAGCAGGTGCGCTTGCAGGTGTTGTCTTATCAGCTTGTTTGTCGGCTGCTACGGCTATATAAGTCAAAGAGAGCATCCTTCGCGAGGCATTCTTTGTGAACGCCTTGCAATGTTCGGACCGCTGTCTAGTACGGAGGTCGCCACTGGTAATAGGTCTCTCCCTGTCATAGGATGGCAAAGAGATAATTCTAGATCGTAATTGTTAATTCAATTATGATCAAGGGCCCGGGTTGTGGGTCATTCGGGGGTGCATTATTTGGTTGGCACTCACGCAGGAAGAGCGGGGTGGAGCTCTCCTTCCCCTTCGGGGTTTACTTTTGTTGTCATAGTGGAATGCTTATTCCTATGTTCACGATGGTTTGTTTGGCAACGGAAAGGCATACGCTACTTGTTAGTGCGAGAGTACTGAATGATAGCGTGTGGACATCAGGATCGAGTGGATCACGTGTTACGGCTTTGTCCTGATATTTCTAAGTTCTTTAGTAGCCAAACGCCCACAAGTTGTACGCTCCCGGGCCCCGTCCGCCCGGTGGGTCATGTATCGGCCAGTAGATAGGATGTGTTTTCGTTCCGACATGTAGATATAGTAAATATGTAGTAAACAATAGATTACTTTATTGGATTCGTTGAATTTATTTTTAATTAAATGTTAATAATCAGCTAGTAGTGTTCAAAAGTATCTGAAACGACATTTTACGATTCTAATTTCCAATTCGCAAGATATGGATATTCAAAACTAACCCTACAGGTCTTCATTAGGAGTGTAACCTCTAGTAGTAACATAACTTCATGATTACTGCATTATCCTGACTGCACTAACACAACTAACAACATTAACTGCACGTGGCTCGGGTTCGATTCCCGATGGGGGCAGGCATTTGTGTGATGAACATTTAGACGTCTGCGTTTCCGGGTCTGGGTGTTTATTAAATTTATTCTGGTATATATTTAAGTATTTTATGTATTATAATCATTGACTAACACCCATAACACAAACATGTAATTTACTTACTTTGGAGTTTGATTCAATTTGTGTAACTTGTCCAGCAATTTTTATTTATTATATTTATAACTCGGGTTTGTACTTGAAGACTCAACAGATTATATAATGTTTGTGTGGAGATATTTTAGGGGATAAACATAGTTTGTATGAAAAAAAGAAACAATTCCTACCAGGCAGGTATTCAAGGATAATAATATTTGGCACTCATTTCTCTCTGCCTAATGTCTATGAGACTTGGTGTGAAGATGTGTATGTCAGAGTGATAAAGGTTACTATTATCCCAATATTTATAGAGGCTCCGCGCATAAAAAGGTTGCTATTTAGGCTATAAACAGGAATACGGAAATTACTTGGGGATACTAACATATCTTCAAAAACATAACATTTTTTCTAGTGTTATTTGTTTGCAAGAAATTAATACTTCTCATTAGATATCGAGATTTTCGTATTTTAACAGAATTAAAAAAAAGGAGAAGGTTATTAATTTGACTGTATGTGTTTTTTGTTTGCAACGCGATGACTTGGCCAATAAAAAACTGATTTTGCTTGTTATTTTTTTCGGAAAGTCAGTTCATTATTCCGATGCTGCCCCACATAAATTTGATCAAGTCCAATTTAGCAGTTTTGGAGTTGCACTCAATAATGCATTGATATATGTACATATACTTGAAAATCTCGCCTCTGTGGTCTAGCGGTTCAGGTGTTGGACTTGACTGAATGAGGACCCGGGTTCGAATCCCGGGTCGGGCAACAAAAGGAAAATTTGGGTTTTCCAATTTTCTAATAAAAAAATGTTGCTCGGGATTGAATATGTGCCCGGCTGGTTACCTATCACATTGTGGGACTTAGTGTATCGTGGGTATTCTGAATACATATAAGATACATATACATCACTTGAAAAAATACATGAAAACTAATCTATCAAGATTTGAAGCTTCTACTCTTGTATGATACAAGAATGGGTTATTGAATGCCAGACAGAGACAGCGTGACTATGGCATTATCCTACGATAGCGGTATCAGATTCAGTTCCGCAAGGCTTCCTTTGCGGGGCTAGAAACTACACATCTTATATAGATTCAAATCAACTAATCCATTTATGCCTGATACCAGCATGAGATCTTATAATTTGATCCCATACACAAACATTATCCATTTTATAATAGTTGAAAGTTTCTTACCGAATTCTTCATACTTAAAGTTTATGAAACTTTTCGTTATATTTATAGCAGCGTGTTTTACTCGGCACAAAGCCCGGTGAAGTTGTAAAAACCGCGAGGTTGGCAACACATTAGTCATTCCAAAAAAAAAGTTTTACTTGTTAATTTACATAGTTTCAGACTCCGTACCTCTTGAAGAGTCTCACGTTAAAATCAGTAGTAAAAAACATAATTATCGTCATTGCGTGACGCAATGCGCTAAGTGTGACTTCAACCAACGTGTTAAGTTTCAATTTTGATTGACATTCGTAAGTTTTTAAGCAAATCGGGTTTACTCACTCGGTGCAATATGAGCCGTTGCTAACCATCTTAAGATTCAAATTAGCTTACGTTTTGTACATACATGAGTCTTCTGTACGTTAGTAATATTATCTCTGTGCCTGTCAGAAATTTGAATCATCGTAGTTTTCTTATGGCAATCCATTTTAATATTGTTAATGTAAAAGTGTGTATAATATACACACTTTTACATTAACAATATTAAAATATAAACAACATTTACATTAATAATATTATAACATATGTTTGTATGTTACGTTTTTAAATAGCTGAAACCGTTTCGATTAATTTTAGGCTACAAATAGTATGTTAGTGATTTAGATTTTAGACTAAGCTCAGAGACGTTTATTAACACTTCGTCAAATTAATGACTGATTAAGAAAAAACTGACGTCTCTGCTTTGCGGCCGGATACTTTCGGTCCAATTTTGTATAGAAAATGTCGAGTTAATGTTTGATTAAGAGATAATTGACGTCTGAGGCCGACCGTAAGTTATAATTTTGTATCAATATCAAATGTCGCCTTAATTATTAATTAAAATATAACTGAAGTCTCTGAGTGCGGCAGTAAGACTATCATTAATTTAAAGAAGTTTGATTTAGTGGTTTAATATTGAAAGGTTTTTTTTACTCAGTGTGTCATTTTTCCTTTGTATTTTGTTAATATGAATATTTTACCCTGTCCAGTGGTCGAGGTCAGACGGAGTAACACCGGAAGGTTTCTACGTGTACTACCGCACGGTGTCCACGGCGGGCGACTACGAGAAGGCCACGGTGGGGGGCGCGGCCCGGAGCGCCGTCTTGGACCATCTCCTGCCCGACACGGCCTACGAGCTCAAGATACAGGCCTACACCGCACAGGCGCCTTCCGAGTTCAGCGCCATATTGGTCAGTCCTAACTTTCACAAAATTTAAAATTAGGGTTGGGTTTTTTATTTGAAGGCAATAAGTTAGCGGATTTTTCATGTCAAAACATACAAGTCATCTACAGACATGTGCAGGCAGGTAAGTCTGCACATATGAGGATAGGATTAATAGCCCTGTAGTGAAGTCAAGACCCTTAGAGCCCTAACACTCTACAGCCCTACGAAGCCTATCCTATCATGGAGTTTATATATACTGATATAAATAAGTGCGGGAAGCCTGCCACCAGGAGACGTAAGGCGACAGGCGGATGATGGTAGGAAATAAGGTTTTTAGGTTGGATTTTCTCACTGCCAGTGGAGCAGGCTCACACCACTGACCACGTATGACGGCTAAAGGAGTCTTGGCCACAGTGAGAGGCGTAGTAGTAGAGTAGTAAAGATCGTGAGGTTATAGGTGCGTGGAAATTACAGTCGAAGGTTAGTTGAGCTGTGACAAGTTTATTTAAAATATTACAATATATACTATGGCTATTGGAGTTGTAATGGTTCATATGAACATACAAGTTGGTTGTGTACGTGACACGTGTAAGCTGCGGCGAGGACGGCACGCGCGGTGCTAGCTTGCGGTTTTAGGTGGTGTGATCAGCTGTTGTGCAATTGATTATAAGTGGCGTGGCCAGACCTGGATCTGGAGATGGCTTGAAGACTTTTTTGATGTGTTCTGGACAGACATCATAAAACATGTTAAAGCGGGTTACCTATATAAAAATAAACATCTAAAAATGATGCATATTTCCACTAGTGGTCACATTGTAACGTTCAAAAAGCGATAGGCTATTTTAGGTGCATATCACTCTCAGTTTTTGTTGCAATTATTTGCTAACATAAGGGAGTCAAATCTAATTCTGTTTTTTTTGTTGTCATACATTTTCATTTCATTAAATCATCTTTCCATAGCCACAGATTGTAGACACGTTTTCGTATTATATCATCATTTAATAGAGATACCTCGGTCTTCTTTTGATGTTTGACCATCTCGTTGGTTGAGTGGCTAGCGTATACGTTTAACTACACCAACCATCCGCGAGGCTCGGGTTCGATTTCCGACGGGAATGTTCATCTCACAAATGCCTGCCGCATTAGATTATTTTATTGCCGCAGATATTTAGATATCTGAATTTCTAGGTCTGGGTGTTAATTAAATTCGTTCTGGTATCTGTTTAAGTATTGCTACGTATTAGAATCGTTGACTAGCACCCATAACACTATCATATGATTTGCTTAGTTTGGGATTAGATTCAATTAGTGTAACTTGTAATATTTTAAAGAAAGAATCTCTGATCTGATATGTACAATGCAGATGGCGAAGACTCAACGCGCACCAGTGACGAACACCGTGGCGCCCCCCAGCGGCGGCGGCGGCGGCGGCGGCGGCAAGTCGGCGGAGGGCGGCGGCGCGGCGCGGGAGTCCCGCCCCCCGGGCGCGCTGCTGGCGGGCGGGGCGGGCGCCGGCGCGCTGCTGCTGCTGCTGGCCGCCGCGCTGCTGCTGTGCCGCCGCGCACGGAGACCCACGCCGCACAGTCAGTATACACTACTCCTTTAACAAATATCAACTTAGAGTCAAGTCACCCATTGTGGAGGGTGTCAAGAAGTGCGTACAACTGACCTTTCTATTTACCGTTAATCAATCCTGATCACGTGTGGATAGTAATAGGTAGTAGGAGTAATCTCTTGTACCGGTATTCACTGTTTACCATACTTGAATACGATCACCGTGTTTATGGATTGTACTATGTAGATATTTACACTTTTTTGTAGTAAACACTTGTACTTATCCACTATACACATTATTTTATACTTGGTGAAACCGGTTGGCTAAAGAGTAACGAAAAGTATTAAATAATGTGTATAGTGGACAAGTACAAGTGTTTACTACAAAAAAGTGTGTATACAATGGAATTTCACCAAGTGCCGACGATAGCAAGTATAGATTCTATGCAGATACTTCAATCAATCAGCATTTTGCATGTAGGTACGCCCGAATTGTATAACTTTGTTAAGTATTGGTTGTTGCGTACGCGCCATTTTCAGATTACGCCAATTGACATTCGCAACGAATTGCGTTAGCCGATGTTTTATTATTTTTTAAAGTTAAAAGTTTTTTATGCGAGAGAGGAATGGGGAATTCAAGCACGTATGTCGATTTAAATTTGCTGCTACCATTAAAATGTTTTAAATAAGATTGACTGCTGTTAGACCTACCTATTTCTGCCGCCATAATGACTCATATTCCAATCCGGAGAGTAGGGTAGCCGATAAGCTTGCACAATAAACCTAATAGCCTGGTCAACAGACGCACTTGTACCGTCTTTGGTGCTTATAGACCACGGTTGTCTCTTACCATTAAGACAGAGGTTCCCAAACTTATTTCATGTAACGCCCACTTTGAAAATCAGTTGTTTTGTAGCGCCCCCCCCCTCGTTTTTTTCTTGTCAATAACCTCAATAACATATTTGTTGCACCTAGTTTAAAAAAAAAACATTTTTTTCAAGATTTATACCGCCCCCCTCTAGGCTTCCAGCGCCCACAAGGGGGCGTTATCGCCCACTTTGGGAAAGGCTGCATTAGGAGATCTATGTGCATGTTCGCTAACCTATCACAAAAAAAAACTATTTAAAAACTGCTTATTCTTGCAGGCACAACATTGGTGCTTGAAACTATCATTTTAAAAGCAGCAACTTAAAGCACAGTTATTAAGATCTCGACTTTCGATTACATATTGAAATTGAAGATAATAACAAACAGTAAACATCTATAGTGTTTATGACAATTGCTTATTACCATTTAGGAAGACATAGTAACTGTTTGCACTTTTAAAATAAAAATGAAAATAAAATATTAAGATGAAATAAATTAGTCGATCTACTGAGTATTTCTTACCAAACACTTCAGTAGTATGATGTTATACTTACATTACTTTTATTTTCATTATACAGTATACTTGTTGGTTTGGTTAAGAAAATATTACAGTTGAAAGCGTCTTTTGAAGCTACGTTGAGGAAATTCGACCGGTGCGACCATAGAGAACAAACATCCGCCTTAATGTCGTGGAAGTCATAGAAACTTCTACTCTCTTTGTGTAAACTTTACCGTTATTGTATTTAATGTATTTTCTTCGTAAAACTTTGCTAAGAAATTCTGTGTTCGTACATTTTAGTGTTAAATAGAAAGCGACAGTTTGCTTTAAGTTGGACAGGACTTCGAATGGACTAGCAATTGTTATAGAGGCTTTGTTTAAATATGGGACGCTTTTGAATAAATTTAACCGTCGCGTCGTCACTGGATTCAAATTCAATAGATTTTGATTTAGTTTTGAGTCGTGTCTAACTCGGAAGTTTGTTTATCTTTATCTTTATCTTTATTTCGACATGCCAACAGCAATACACACACAATAGTACAATATAACACTTAAACATACACAAATGTTTGTATGTATCCCAATAAAAGGCATGCACAGCATTCTTAATACAAAAAAATATCAACCAACATGTTGCTGCAGATAATGTAGGAAACAAAAGATTTTTTTTACTTTACCAGAGTATTTTTAGTAGGTATATTATTTTAGTTACGTTTTAAATATTTTTTCTAGTTTTGTTAGGAACACAGTTGTGTTCTTACCTTTAATTTTATTATGTTCTTCAATTTCTTGGTTTTCCTGGTTGTCTGGCAGAGATTGCTCTGAGCGAGAAGACCGCCATTTGTTTATTTCTTATGTAACATTTTTGTTTTTGTATCTTGTACGTTTGTAATTATATTATACAATTTAGAATAAAATTATAATTTATAAAGATTTCAAACATTCCCAGTTTGGTACCTGATTCTTTACAAGGATATAAGCCTACTGATTTTTTAATATTTCGGGAGGCGATGGTCGACTTTTGTCACGAAAACCGAGATCAATATTAGATGGTAGACTTTCACTAAAGATAGTGGTGGAGTAATAGTGATTTTCTCACTAAGCTCATCATTCTTGTGAATCAAATATAAGTTTTTTTCTTTAAAATCATTAGAGAAAAACAACATACAATCGAATTCATATCCTTGGAGTTGGTTGATAATATCCAATTTCTTGCAGTAGGCTAAGCAACTACGGAAATATACAAGCAATATACTGCATCAAACAATATAAACTGATCCCAAGCTAATATTTCCTTTGTTTGAGAAACTATTGAATGAACATATTAAGGTTCATATATAATTTATATATCCTTTCAGCAAGCAATGCGTTGCAAATATTCCAATATGATGCAATCAATAAAAGCGAATTTCACAATACAAAAGACTTCACAAAATGTCAATCTGTAAAAGAAAAATAATGATATTTTAAAAATATCCCTGACTATCTTCAACCTCGTACCGCCAAATAGATTAGATGAAAGTAGTACTTAGTCACTTATTGGTATCACTTTATGATAGGTGACATACCTATCGCCAACCGAGCACTAATCCAATTCCTGACACATTTTTTTTATAATAAAATTTAAAAAGGCATTTTGAATTGCCTGACCCGGGATTCGACCCCGAATTGTCTATCTCTATATATTGATTCTTGTAGTCAACATAATCTACTAGACTACAGAGTTGACGATCATTTTATTTTTTGTTTTTCTCATTCGTTCAGGCGTGACGGGTGACCACGCGAAAGAGGGATTTATTTTAATGCTTTATGTAGATTTTTATTACAAGAATATTATGTATAACGATAACTAGCTGTTATCCGTGGCTTTGCTCGCGTGGCAGTTAATATATATACTAATTATCGCCTGTTAATAAGTACTTTCATACAAACATTCAACCTCTACTTCACCCCCTTAATTGCAAAATTTCCAGAAATGCTTAGCTACGTATTTACTCTTTTTTTTAAAAAGTAACCCTAAAATAAAGTTATATTTCTAAGTATAGCTGTGTACGATTTTGTGATAGTCGATATAAAGAAGAATTTCATCAGATGAGCTGAGTAATGCAAGAATCCGACTCTCGCCCTGGTATTTACAACTATTAAAATCTCATTAGCAGCGCTTGGAAATGGAAAACTTGGCATTTCGTCTTGCTTACAGCACTGTTTGTAATTACGCGCTTGGAAAAATAAATGGCTTTTTTATGTTAAAGGTCAGCGAATAAGCACATGGCTCTCTTTCTGTTAAGAGACAATCGTTGCCTAGAGACACCATAGATGTTATAGATCGTCGCTATCCTGAGGCTGCGGTGAAAGGCCTATCCTAATTATTAAATTGACTTTCATGTTTTAGGGTTCCTTTGTTGTCCGTTCGCCCACCTGTTACGACCCTTTTTCTCAGAAATGTGGATAGCTCTCAATCTGAAATTTATATGAAATACTAAAGTCTCTTGTCCCATGAAGCTGTAAAAAATCATACTTCTAAACTAACGCAATTAAAAGATACAGCCGTTTATGCCGCAAATTTTTGCAAATTTTAAAACTCAGAATCAAAACAAATTATTGCACAGATCAAGAAAAATCGTGAAGACAGTAATTTTGTAGCGATTGTCATGATGGGTAAATGTTTACTTAATTTTATAGGTTTGTGCGGAACTCTCGGTGCGCGAGTCCGACTTGCGCTTGGCCGGTTTTTTTATCAGATTAAAATAACTTAATAAAATAAGAATCTCCTTTAATACGACGAAATTTAAAATTAAGTACATAAATATATTAACCTACTCTCTCACTGAATTTCAGTAGTTCACAGTTCAATCTCATATATTATAAAAATGAACGCCTATTTCCCTTATTCATCACTCCCTTATCAAGCGTGAACGGATTTACCAATTTTGATAATTCTTTTTGGTCGTGTTAGTTATTGTCAGGAAAAAAAGTTGGTGTTCTTAGTTAGGATAGGACGTCTGTCGGCTCAGCTAGTCATTGTTTAAATTGTGGTAGATGGGTTTGGTAGATTAAATTCGGATATTTTAAACATTTTAAGCCGTCCACGCTGTAGCCAAAAACAAATAAATCTACATACTACTACATAAATATGCAAGAACACTGGAAAAACATAACCCTTTTGAAGCTGTCCGATAACAAAACCACAGTTAATAAACAGTTTAATAAAAATCCGGAAGAGCGAATGTGTAACGATTGGCGTCGATTGGAGGAATTACAAATGTTACTCGTTGTTGCGTTGACTTCTTTAAACTTATTTAAATTTTAAATAGGAATTATTTGTTTTTTGACTTTGAGATCTAGTAGTCCGGTGTTGGGGTTGACTTCACGAGGCTTGGAATTCGATTCTCAGGTCGTACAACTCAGAATGTGTTCTTTAATTTTTTAATAAAAATCAGCCTGTGATATGATGAATGCTCGGTTGGCGATAGGTTTACCACCTATTACATTGTGAGACCTAGTCTTATTGTATCTCTTAAAAAAATCTTTATGCCCATATCCCCGAAGAGTTAGGCAGAGTCAAAACCAGGGCACCCACGACTAACCTAAGACACTAAGTCCCACAATGTGATATGTGCCAAGCCTATCGTCGACCGGGCACATATCCGATCCCGAGCAACATTTTTTTTTATTAGAAAATTGGGAAAACTACATTTTCTTTTTGTTGCCCGACCCGAGAATCGAACCAGGGACTTAATGAAGTCAAGTCCAACACCTGGACCACTAGCTACTTGTATTAAATTTAGCTTGGGTATGTGATGACTCTGTCGCCGGCTAGTGAAATAATCTAGTTATACAGATTGCAGGATTAGTAATACAATCAGTCAGAATAGTTACGGAATTTAGTAATGACTGATTAGTGTTGGTTTCACCACCTTACGCCTTGCTAACACCATAACCACTTTATACCATTAACGATTGAGTTTAGAAAATAGAGAACTTACTTTCGGAAGAGCTTTAAGATTCTATCTTCAGTCTGGTTAGGCTACGTGTATATCTGCTTGCTTGTATTCCTACAGTATATAAAAAAGTATGTGTGTACTTATGTACACGCGTTAGAAGTTATACTTCTTCGGCGTAATAAGATAAAAATCTTTTTAAAATCTAAAATGTTATCTATAGCTAACTTCATAGCTAACTTCATCATGTCGGTTTTTCGTGACGGTGTGCGCGCGCATCGTAAAAATTTACCCTCATCATTTTTTCCTAACGCGCCAAAAGAAGTATAACTTCAAAAAGACTAGATTTTGTTGAAAACAAGTATTTCTTGAGCGATATATTAAGCTTCATCCACCAAAAAGAGAATACTAAAATTTATTAAAATATATAGTAACATTTACTAAAATACCATGTTTGCATTTTCTGTCACTTCTTCACTGTAACCATAATGTTCCTTGTGTTTTATAGTAACTCTATGTCTGGCTGATCGTAAGGGCATGAGCTAGATTACCTACAAGGCCAATAATAATAATCTAACAATCTAGATAAATGATCTAGCAGTACACAAAACTCGTCTCCATAAAATTAGTTAACCCTTTTTGGGTCAATGTTTATGTTTCTACAATAAGCTGCTCTGTGTTATTAGAGATCTGCCTTTAAAAAATGTTTAAAAGTTTATAAAAGCAAAATTATGTAAGAAAGTCTCATAGTATTTGGAGAAGAATATGCTTGGGGATAAAGGTTTCAATCTCACACTGCAATTTGAAAAGTGATTTATACAACAAATGTTACTTTTGATTTAAATTAAAATTAGATTGTAATTAGTATTTTTATCTAGTTTATAATGAAACTATTAGTTCTTAAAAAAGACAAGCCAGTTGTGTTTTTTCGCTGGATTTTCTCAGTGTGTGGCCGCGATTACAATCCGGTGGTAGTTTATGAAAATGTAGATGCGCACAAGTACCACTTGTATGGTCCATGTGAATATTTTTTTCTGAATTCTATTCTGATAGAGTGCTATCCAGCTGTTTGACAGGGTAAAAATCCACTGCTTTAAATCATTAATGCTAGTTACGCCATTTTTGCTACAACAATGACAGTGTAATGTTCTGAATTTTAGACTTAAAATCTTTGTGACAGGATATATAACATCTATAGTGTGTATAAGCCATGATTACCTCTAGACATTAGTAAGCCTCTATTATTATTACATACAAAAATCCGTCAAGTGAATTGAGGTTCATACATTTTGATTTGAGTTCGTATAGCAAAACGGTACTACATAAACTACGGTTCAATAAATAGTGAGCAATAAACGTCCGGAAGAACGGCCGTGTAACGATTAACTGTCGATTGGACGAACAACAAATGTTAACTGTTATGACATTGGTTATTTTTACTTATTAAAGTTACGTTCATGGCTTTTTTAACTCACAGGTAAAAGGAGGTTACTTGTATCGATTTTTTATGTACTACAACTAGATGAAATAAATTTGGTGGATTTTATGTCAAAGCAGATGATGCGCGTGTATTAAATTTTATTATGGTCTGACTAGTTATTTTTGACTTAATATATATTTAAATGATTTTGACTGTAACGATGTGTTTTTTATGAATAATTATCGAAACTGTTAGAAATTTCAAATACTAATAAATATCAATACGTTTATTCATGAAAAAGGGTATATAATGGGCTTCCTGAATCAAAGCAAACACCTATTTTTTATATGATTTTGGAAGGCAAACAAGCAGACGGATTTTCTTATAGTAAGTAATTCACGCCGCCTAGAGACACCAAATGTGTTAATGATGCGTTGCCAACCGAGGCCGGGATGTTAGGCCTCAAGCAAAAGTAAGTTTAACGGCTCACTTGCCCTCCGAACCGGAACACGTCAACGGCAAGCTTTGGACGCTATAGCTGCAGGAATAGGTAAGGCGGTGGTACCAATCCGAGCGAGTCGCTGCAAAACTCTACCACCTAGTAGGATATTACGGTGTTAGTGACGTTAAGCTTATGCTCGCCTTTTACGAGCTGCCTGGGAGGAAGGCAGATGGTCTATTCTGAAAAGGAGTCCGGACCAACTCAGGGGAGAATTATAATATGAACTGATAAGTTAAAATCAACTTTTAATAAGTATATTTGAGCTTAATTTATTGTAGTAGCCTAGGGTGCTAAATTGTAGCCACTACAATTCCGAATGACTGCAACTTGTAATATTTTATAAAGAAGTTGTTATTGTAAATGTTTGTGTTTTTTTTTAATAAAATTAATTTACTTATTCGAGGAATATGTGTGTTAAGCATATCAACATAATATTCTACAACGTTGTGGTGTGCAAATATTTAATTTACGTTACAAATGAACTATTTATATAATTATTACATTAAAATCTAAGCACTTATAATTATTTCAAGCTTTATAATTTAGTACAATTTTTAAGATTGGTTAATTTTCTATAAATTTTAAAGAAAGAAAAAAATTTGCTCCAGACATGATTTGAACTGGTAACCTTTCGCCTCAAGCCAACGAATGCTCTAAACATTTGCAAGTGCATAATTAAAAATATCTTGAGAGAAACGAAAGTTATGGCTATCATAAATGTGAATTTCATCTGTAACGATGAACTCATTTAGAAGGTACTCAGAACTGCGTATCTATAGGACATAGCTACCCGCGTTAACGGGTAAGAAAGGAATTAAATATTTCGCCATGGGACTTGAATCCTCAGTAGCTCAAATGGTTAGAGCATTCGTTAGCTTGAGACGAAAGGTTAAAAGTTCAAATCCTGTCTGGGGCGAAAGTTTTATTTCCTTAAAATTTCTAGAAATTTAACACAAGCACAGGGCAAGTGCTAAAATAAAAATATCTTGATAAATTTTAATCTCACCTACCCTATAATACCTTGTGCTGTAGTGTCATAATCTCTTCATATTATAATTGAAAGATATATGTCACGTAACGAAAGTTTTAATATCTACTAAAACCAATTTAAAAAAGAGAAGCCCGCTGATTTCTTTCGCCGTTTTCTCAGTGTTAGGCCCCGATTCTTTTTTGTTTTTGAAAATTATTAATGTATTGCCAACCTCGCGGTTTTTACAACTTCACCGGGCTTTTCCCCGCGATTTCAATTTTCTCTTGTAATAATTAGGGCCATAAGCTTGTTCGCTGACGTCTAGCATTAAAAAGTCATAAAATGGTACAAAAGGCAACTGACCTAAGAAAGCGAAAATACTAATAAAAAATTAAGGTAGAAATTACTTAATTTGATATTTGTCATCGTCGGCGCTTGGTAGAACTTATAAATATTTATATTTTTACATATAGAAACACTTGTACTGTGTTACGTATCACTTACAAATTGTTATTTTGTAATTAGCCAACCGGTTTCGCTTACAACAGTATCGTTAGGGCTAAAACTTAAACTCCTTAGTTAGTCTTAGTTTACACACAGTTTATTTAGTTTTTAACACAGTACAAGTGTTTCTTTAAAAATATGAATATTAGGAAGTTTTACCTAGCGTCGACGATGGAAAATATCAAATATATTAGAACAGCAAGTTCGACTGATCTCATAGTCTTATTTAAGAAATTACTTTCTACAATAGAAAACAATATAATTCCGTTAAATATAGCTCTACGTGCACAAAGGTGGTCTTATCACTTTGGAGCTATCTCTGCCAAACAATGTTGGGGTGCAGGAGACAATTAATTTAATTAAAACTAAGATGGGGACATTATGAGGATAAACATCTATAATACAAATTCAAATGCGATAATAATTAAAAAAATATAAAATGCTAAAAAAACTTAGATACATTTATTGTAAACTAAACACAAATATATCTAATCATATAAAAAGCTATGGGGAGTTCATTTGAACTTTTAAAATATTAACCATAATTTAAGATTAATAAAACTGTAAAACTTCAATTCCAGTTTTATTTACACGTCGCAGTTTGATGGGCTTTTCGAAAAGTAGGTCATGAAATCTGTTAGTCATAACTCGTATTCGTGTAATAAGCATTCAAAAAATTATAGCGAAATCTCCACTTTTTATGAGACTGTTAAAACTAGCTTAAATTGTTTTTTAGCAGAAAAGTATAGAATACATTTTGAACATTTTTACAAAAATGTCCTTTTATGTGTGCTCGCGAGCAGCAGCCAGTTATTTGTAAATATTAATACGTGATGCCAAAACTTTGGACGCCTTATTACGAAATTTGCGCGGACGCAGGAGCATACAATTTGGCACACTTATATTTTATGTGTAGGAGAAGTGCAGAACGCTAATATTTTTCAATAATAATTCTTATAAATTACATTAAATCAATAAATGAAACATAACCCACACTACCATGCATTTGACACACACAAACAAATATATTGATGATAACGGTAACAGATCACAGATGGCGCACTAAAAAGTTTGGAAACAAAGTAGTTGGTCTTAAGAAATGACATCTTCATTTCGTTCTTATCAAAATAAGATATTAGAATTTTTCTCCGTGTTGGTTCGGGCTCCTTTGTAGAATAGACCATCGGCCTTCCTGCCAGGCAGCTCGTAAAAGGCGAGCACAGGCTTACCGTCACTAACACCGTAACATGGTGGTAGAGTTTAGCAGCGACTCGCCCGGATTGGTATCACCGCCTTACCTATTCCTGCCGCCATAACGTCATGTCCCGGAACACGGATAGGTGGTTCGGAGGGTAAGGAAGCCGGTAAACTTACTTTTACTCGAGGCCTAACATCCCGGCCTCAGGTTGGCAACGCGCCATTACCACTTTTGGTGTCTTTAGGCGGCGGGAATTTCTTACCATCAGGAAATCCGTCTGCTTATTTGCCTTCCAATGTCATAAAAAAAATATTGTGGTCAAATCTCGACCAATGTGTGAAAATTCATGATACATTTTTGATTTAATAAGATGAATATAAATGATGAATACAGATTAGTTACTAATAGAATTATTAAAATGTGTGTAAAATTCGAATGCATAATAAACAGGATTTTGTTAAGTTTTAGGGTGATTGGCAGTTTAAATAACTTTTAACAAAACCCTTAAAGAACCGATAGCGAGTTTTATTGGAGTTGGAAATGAGTTCCAAAGTTTGATAAAAAGGTGGTAATAATTATTGAAAATACCTGGAAATCAGGAGAGACTCAAAAGTGACGGGGTGGAATAATGAGTAGAACAAGAGGGAAATTAACATTGCAATTTTGCACGTGGGAACTAATATTTGTCAATGTCAGGCCTCATATCATTTGTTAATCGTCTCTGTGGTCTAGCGGTCTGGCGTCGGACATGACTTCTTGAGGTCACGGGTTCGATTCCCGGGTCAGACAATAAAAAATGGATGTTTTCAATTTTCTTGGATTGCTTAACTGGTCGGTTGGCGATAGGCTTGCCGCCTATCACATTGTCAGACTTTCTGTCTTCGTCTAGTCGTGAGTGCCCTGGTTGTGCCTCTACCTACCTCTTTAATGATATGGCCTTGAACATACCTTACTTTATTTAATTTGACCATACAGAAGGTACTTGTGCACGCCGAGATTTTTATACACTACGACCGGATCTGAATCGCGGCCACACACTGAGAAGGTCTAGCGAAAAAAACTCAGTATTAATTTATTCATTTCCATTTACCTTATTAATTACTAATTAACCCGTAATTATATCTTAATATAGCGTGTACACCGACCTACACCGGATACACAAAGGAAATTATGATCGAATGAAATTGAGCTAATCATTTCCGGAATTTCGATCAAAGACCACATCCAATTTCGAAACGAGGATGTACTGATGAAATTATATTGCTTGCTTAATTGCAATTGGTGATAATCATAAAGATCTTTGGTTATTGTGTTGCTTGCTTAGGATTTTTCTTTGGGCACAAAGATATTAGAAAGTGGTCAGGTGCGAGTCTGCTGTCTACTAGTAACCATAATTTAGGGTTTTTTTTTTAATGACTACATTGTTGCTAATCTCGCGATTTTTTGCAACTTCACCGAGCTTTGTGGGCCGAGCAGAGTGCTTAGCCCGAGACATCATTATTTAAATGCATTGGACTGATACCTACAACGCCAGCATCAAGGGTTGTCTCCCGGGAGACCGTACCACGACTTGGTGCTGCGTTCTGGTTACTGAGTGGACTTGATGGAAGAATATTGGCGGCTCATCGCTTGGAGTTAGGCGCCGGGCGCAAGAGAGGTCTTCGTCGCCGAGACCGGCGGCGACGGTGTAGTGTGATGTATTAGGGATATACAGGGTGCCACAGTAGACCTTTAGGAAGCCAGAGTGTGGTGGCCATACGCACTGTATGTAAAAAAAAAATACTTAGTATCTTCACGCCCATATCCCCGAAGAGGTAGGCAGAGGCACAACCAGGGTACCCACGACTAGCCGAAGATACTAAGTCCCATAATGTGATAGGTGGCAAGCCTATCGCCAACCGGGCACATATCCTATCCCGAGCAACATTTTTTTTTTAGAAAATTGGAAAAATCCAATCGCCAACCGAACACATTCTTTTTGTTGCTCGACCTAGGAAACGAACCCGGGACCTCATGCAGTCAAGTCCAACACCAGGACCGCTAGACCATAGAGCACTTTTTAAAATGTCCTTCACTCAAATATTTGGAGCGAAAATGTCATTTCCTATTTGTAGAACTTGGGATAGTTTCATTCTGATACTCAATGGAGCAACAACAGATGTGACAGAGCATGTCGATTGTCGAAACGAACTTCTTTGTTGTCTTAAAATGCATATAACGCCCGCCATACATATTCGAAATTTTGTTACGGAAAAGAGTAAAAATGTACGGAAAAAAATTAAAAAGGTAGTAGAAGTAGTAGTAGTATCTTCACGCCCATATCTCCGAAGAGGTAGACTGAGGCACAACCAGGGTACCCACGACTAGCCGAAGATACTAAGTCCCATAATGTGATAGGTGGCAAGCCTATCGCCAACCGGGCACATATCCTATCCCGAGCAACATTTTTTTTTTAGAAAATTGGAAAAATCCAATTTTCTTTTTGTTGCCCGACCCGGGATTCGAACCCGGGACCGCATGCAGTCAAGTCCAACGACTGAACCGCTAGACCACAGAGGCGATTAAACTTAGTAAAACGTATGTCATTTTTAAAACCTGTATTTAAACACCCGCTGCAATAGGTAGTATTATTTTTTGTAATACATGTACAAACGTATCTTCACGCCATGTATCTTATAGGCATAGGCAATAGGCAGGGAGTACTGAGCGCAAAGTGTCGTGGTTCACTCTTCAAGGTAAACTCTTATAACATTAATTACAAGCTTTTGTTTTAACCCGTAATAGAATTGTGAGAATTGTGCAAGTAATCCTGTTTAGCGAATGAGATAAAATTTTGCACGATGTGTAAACTAAATGACATAGAGTTTATTTGGTAAATGATTATGGAAATGGAAGGTGCAAATAGGACCCCCCGTTTACCCCGTAACCCGTTGTTATTTTACCCTCCGTTGGTTCGGGCTCCTTTGCAGAATAGACCATCTGCCTTCATGTCAGGCAGCTCGTAAAAGGCGAGCATAGGCTTACCGTCACTAACACCGTTACATCCTACTATATGCTAAAGTTTCGCAGCGACTCGCCCGGATTGGTAGCTCCGCCTTACCGATTCCTGCCGCCATAACGTCCAATGCTTGCCGTTGACATGTTCCGGTTTGGAGGGTAAGGTAGCCGGTAAACTTTTTCTCGAGGCTTAACATCCCGGTCACAGTTTGGCAACACACCATTACCACCTTTGGTGTCTCTAGGCGGCGTGAGTTTCTTACCATTAGGTAATCTGTCTGCTTGTTTGCCTTCCATTATCATAAAAAAAGGAACTTATAATTCCCAACATTATCCTATATCGTGTTTGGGCTTATTTGGTATTACTTGAATAATACTTCTCATGCATATCTTTTAACGTACATTGTTCAAATCTTTGTCGACGTATATAAGCCTACCGTCAACCTATAGCACGTATTACGATATTAGCAGTAAGGTACAGTAGTCTAACTCACCTCTTATTTTTGAAATAAATACCTACAGCCGAGCGGTGCGTCAACTTGCGATAGGGCTACCCGTCTTCAGTTTTATAATATATTTTTAAAACATAATGATGTATTTTTCCTAATATAAGGGAACACTACCTCTATGGTGTAAAGAGCAATAATAGTGGAATGATAATACTAAAATAAAAATTTTCACTGAACTTCTAACAAAACTTAAAAGTTATTCAGCTAAGTACCATCTCAATCAAATCAGCTTTCAGAAAAACCGCATTAGAATCGGCCCATTCCTTCAAAAGTGATGAGGCCACAGGTAGACATACACACAGACACGCACCTACACAGACTGACACGACAAACTTAAAAGTCCGTTTAAAAAAAACTGCCATAATTTTGACTCAATGACTTCACTCTGCGCAATGAAAAAGAAAAAAACTAAATGCCTGATCGCTTCTTTGGCTCAGATTTGATGTGAACTTGTCACAATATTTTTCATGAATTCGAACCTGTCACATAAACCCAATAAATATTCACGGATCTGAATAATTCCTCTATTTGATAGAACGGATACGAACATAGACTTAAGCATTTCACACAGATATCAGACCACATATAAGTACAATATAAGTTTTTGTAAAGGCTCGATTCGCCTGTAGTTGACTTGAGAAATTTTTATTAATAAATATAGACTAAAGTGAGAGTTGAATTAGGTTGATATTATAGCCAGTATCACAGAGTAGTAGTAAAGAATAAATAATAAAGAACAAATAAAAGGTTTTAAACCTTGGACTATTTTAGTGCATGTTTATTAATAAGTTGGTTTGCATACATGTCTCCATGCATAAAAATAAACATTTTGGACTCATAAAAATGTTACAGTGTACATTTTTGTTACGAATTTTATTAAATTCTAAGCATGTATCATCTTTCTCCGAGACAAAGGCCAATAAACAAAATAACCACTTAAATCGAGTGTCCTATCTCGCTCGTAAAGCCATACAAAATAGAAGCTATAAAGTGGCGAGATGCAGCGAAAGTAATGAGGCTGGTATCCCTGAATATCTATGGCCGGCCCGTAGTTTGTCCTGTTACTCTTAACTATCATCAACAATGTTATGAACATATTTTGTTCTGAATTATTCAATTTTCATTTGGCATTTCTTTTTACTTAATAATTAAAAATAATAGTAAATATTCCTGGAATTACACAAATTGAATAACAATAAAAAGCCAAAGTACCTAAGCACCTAAGTATTATGAGCTTGTGTCATGGGTTTTAGTTGACGATACTTATACATAGACATACTTATATAGACTAGTGGTCGCCCATTGGTCGAAATTCGACTATAATAAATTTTAATATATTGTTGACAAGAACGCCATCTTCATTTCTCAAGACCAACTACTTTGTTTCCAAACTTTTTAGTGCGCCATCTGTGATCTTTTATCGTTATCTTCAATATATTTGTTTGTGTGTGTCAAATGCATGGTAGTACGAGTAATGTTTTATTTTTTGAATTAATGCACTTTATAAACATTATCATTAAAAGATATTAGCGTTCTGCACTTCTCCTACACATAAACTATACGTG
>NJDC01000893.1:90652-114513 GCA_002245475.1 Calephelis virginiensis | reverse complement strand
GAATCAAAACCCTCGGCCTACGATGCAGTAGATACATTACACCGTAAATTCTCAGATAACTTAGAGCAGTAAGAAATGCGAAAATCCGACTTTAGTTTCTCTATCCCTACACCATCAGGTTACCCAAGAAAGTATGCATTGTTAGATATAACTTCAAAAACACATGTTACTTCGCAATCAAAAAACACATGTTATGTCGCAATCAATAAATTTTCCACGTGTTGGTCCGGGCTCCTTTGCAGAATAGACCATCTGCCTTCCTGCCAGGCAGCTCGTAAAAGGCGAGCATAGGCTTACCGCCACTAACACTGTGACATCTGACTAGGTGATAGAGTTTCGCAGCGACTCACCGGATTGGTACCACCGCCTTACCTATTCCTGCCGCCATAACATCATGACGTGTTCCGGTTCGGAGGGTAAGGTAGCCGGTAAAGATACTTTTGCTAGAGGCCTAACATCCCGGCTTCAGGTTGGCAACGCACTATTACCACCTTCGGTGTCTCTAGGCGGCGTGAATTTCTTACCGTCAGGAAATCCGTCTGCTTGTTTGCCTTCCAGTATTATAAAAAAATCATATCATGCACGAAAGAGAACTTGTTGTTAGTGTTTTTTTTTCAGTTTACCCTGGGTAATACTGACAGAAGAATTGCAGGTAGTGAAAAAGTTACACAATATTAAAAAAAACATATAACAACAACCTAATGAGTAGATAAATAAAGTTAAATGACTCTGTACAAAATTGTGGAAGGGTGAATTCATAATATTAAAAAAATAACAAACAAGCGACTAAAAATGGAACACATTTTTAATAGTTTTGAAATTTTTGTCTGTCTGTTTGTATCACGACCGCGATTCACGCATAACCTACTAAACCGATCGTAACGAAAATTATGTACTTCACAGTTTGTCCCGTTTTTTTTCTAAATCAAGTTTTGTAGTTTAGAAAATAGACATAACAATACCCAGTATAAAGTAAATAAATAACTTGAAATCTGAAGTGGAGAGAAAATGGAATCATGTCAACATACCTACACGTCATCTTATATGTACCTCGCCAAGTTGCTTATTAGAATAGGCAAATAGTATTTAAGTGCCAAGTGAATGAAGTTTGCCAAAACGTCTAGTTTACTATAAGTATTCAAAATGACAAAGTTTGAGTTTCATACTTATAACTTTGATCTCTACCTTACTCTCTAGACCTAAACACAACAATGACGTGATCTGACATGGATATGCAGTAAATTTTCGTCAATTTAGAACCTAAAACTCTAAGGCCCGCCATATACATTAGAAATTCCTTTACGAAAACCCGTTTCGAAATTCCGAAACAAACCACTCAAATTCCGTACGAAAAATTTACGTGTGTGATTGATCCATAGATTTGTTTGGATTTAATGCGGATTTTTTTTATAAAAAAGGGATTCATTGTCATCTTATATGTACCTCGCTAAGTTGCTTAGTAGAATAGGCAAATAGTATTTGAGTGCCAAGTGAATGAAGTTTGCCAAAACGTCTAGTTTACTATAAGTATTCAAAATGACAAAGTTTGAGTTTCATACTTATAACTTTGAAAAAAAGTAAGTAAAAAACTGTGGTCTAGCGGTTCAGTTGTCGGACTTGACTGCATGAGGTCCCGGGTTCAATTCCTGGGTCGGGCAAAAAAAGAAAATGGGGTTTTTCCAATTTTCTCAAAAAACGTTGCTCGGGATTGGATATGTGCCCGGTTCGCGATAGGCTACCTATCACATTGTGGGATCTAGTGTCTTCGGCTAGTCGTGGGGGCCCTGGTTGTGCCTCTGTCTACCTCTTCGGAGATATGGGCGTGAAGATACTACTACTACTTCTACTACCTTTTTAATTTTTTTTCCGTACATTTTTACTCGTTTCCGTAACAAAATTTCGAATATGTATGGTGGGCGCTATATGCATTTTAAGACAACAAAGAAATTCGTTTCGACAATCGACATGCACTGTCACATCTGTTATTGCTCCATTGAGTATCAGAATGAAACTATTCCAAGTTCTACAAATAGGAAATGACATTTTCGCTCCAAATATTTGAGTGAAGGACATTTTAAAAAGTGCCTCTGTGGTCTAGCGGTCCTGGTGTTGGACTTGACTGCATAAGGTCCCGGGTTCGTTTCCCAGGTCAAGCAACAAAAAGAAATTTGGTTTTTCCAATTTTCTATTTAAAAAAATGTTGCTTGGGATTGGATATGTGTCCGGTTGGCGAAAGGCTTACCACCTATAATATTGTGGCACTTAGTGTCTTCGGCTAGTCGTGGGTGCCCTTGTTGTGCCTTTGCCTACGTCTTCGGGGATATGGGCGTGAAGATACTTTTAAAAAGTATGAATGAATACACTTTATTATGTACAAAAAGCTCATAATTAGATTGGTGGTAGTTCTGTTGAGCACTTAACTTATTTTAAGTTTATACTATCTTTTTCCTATAAACAAAAACAAAAGAAATGGAACATAATATGTTAAATTAATCAGGACCCTTGTGAGGCTTTTAATCAACGCATTCCGGGTATAGTTTAAACGGCTGTAGAAATTTCGCAAACTAATCTGGCAGAACTATAGGGTTGTCTGGAAGAGATCGCTGACTTGGCGATAAGGCCGCCTTTGTGTATCATATGTAATAAGTTTTATTTGATGTTTTTGTAATTTCTCTGTATTTGGTGCACAATAAAGAGTTATTGTGTATATGTTTTGTCTCTTGCTAACTTCATACTTAATTTCGCGTTTCGATTACACACGAACAAAGCAACTTATGCAGACACCCTGAAAATAATGAATTACAAAGAAAGATTTTCACTTCATTCCCGAAGAGGTAGGCAGCAAAACATCGACGACTAGCCGAACACACTAAGTTACACAATGTGAATTGTGGTAGGTGGCAAGCCCATTGCCAATCGGGCACATATCTAATCCTGAACAACGTTGTTGTTATTAGAACAGTTGTAAAAAGCTTTCTTTGTGTTGCCAGACCCGAAGTTCGAACCTGGGGCCTGAAGTAAAGTACAATGTCTGACCGCTAGACCACAGAGGCGATTATAAATACGTGAAAATATAAACTAATAGGTACTTTAAAGCTAAATTAATATAAATACAAACAAAGGCATATATCGCCAAATCAGCGATTCATGCAAAATTGTCATAGAAAAAAAATAAAGGAATATTGTGCGATGGCATTCCTAATGGAAAATAATATATGCAGCATATAATAATATAGTATAACTATATTGTAATAATTTACGTTATAGTAATTAACTAGAAAGTAATTTCATACTTAACTAACTTTCGACCTCAAAGGGTAAAATAATGCTAGGTACAGACTAGCAAATAACGTGGATCTATGGAAACTTCTAGTACTTTTTTCTAACATTCACCAACGGGAAGTTCAATATAAATGCCTTTGTACGCCCGTAGAGCAACTACGTAAATAAATACCCGATACCTACTACCACTATAGAGAGCTATTCAATTTTTGCTTTTATATTTTGGCCTACTTCCAAAAACAAGAGCTTTTGCGTTTACTGCAAATATTTTTTCCTAACGGTTTATTGGCTGTAGAGTATTTTTATTGTTTTAACAGTAAGTAAAAGTCCTTTTAATTAGTAGGCACCATCTATAATGATGTCATGGTTGTTTTAATATTACCATTAGGAAAGCTGTATCCTGTACATAAAAATCGTCCTCATTCTTTAAGGTTTTCTTTTAATAATATAGGCCATCTGCTGCCAATTAGCTCGTAAGAGATCACTAACACCGTGATCCTGACTAAGTGGTAGACTTTTGACTCGACCGGATATAGTACTATTGATTACCATACATTGCACCTGTGGTTGCTATAGAGGTTAGGTTTAATCAAAATGTGATTGCTTGTTCTACCATCAATTAAAAAATGGAGGTACCACGAGTTGTTTGATAGAAAAGCAGTTGGCTAATACTCGTACTCTCCATGTGACCAGTACGGACAATATATTAATTACTAAGTCGGTAGAAGCCTACACTATGGGCATCACTGTGAAAAGCAATCAACCTGTTGTTGTAGTGTAATTGCTTAAATAAATGTATACATTATAGCCTTTCAATCACACATTGGGCACTCAAACTAGTGTTGTAACGATCGTCAGATTTTTCGTATACGAGAACACGATTACTAGTATTTTTTTATTTATATAAGATTTATTCAATATGAACAAATACAGTACTAAAAAATAATTTAGTATCAGAGATATGTTACAAATATTTGATATAAATATTTCTGACAAATTAGATAAGTTGTAACCCCAAAGTAGGCGAATTCTAAGCTTCTGTAGCAGTTAACGATACTAATACATAGAAAAATTGAAATAGATATTGAAATAAATTTAATGACACACCCAAACAATTAATAGAAGAAGGCTAACTTTGCGGAAACCTATACTTACTTACAATTTAAAAAAAATATTTATTTGCGACATATTTGTCAATATAGGTGCTGCCCTTACTAAGCGAACTCGCTAAAGAAAACCCGACACTGAAAATAGGGTGACTCTCGTGGGGTCCTTTGTGTGTTTGTGTTGTTGGTGCTATTAAAACTGTTTGTGATATTGTGTGAGGTTGATTGTATTTGGGTTCTTAAACTTCTGGTAAGTCCAATCCATTCACTACGAACCGTTTTTCCTGTTTTGTCGCGGTATAATAGGTACTTATGCATTTTTTGCGTGGGAAATTGCAGACTAAATAATTTTATTTGGATTTAATATACCCAGACTCAAAAATGTAGAAATGACGTTTAGCAAATGAAAGCTTGTTCCCGTCGGGAATATACGTGAATTTAGTCTTTGAATATTAAGCTAAAATAAGTATAAATAAAAAGTCAACTGTGTTTAAGTTTATGACATTAAATTTCTCTATACCAAATATATAAAGCGGAAGTTTGTATCGTTTCTGACGATGCGAATGCGAATATAAAAAAGCGAAGAATATTCGTTGTCGGTTACATCACTTAAACATGAACACAATCAATAGAATAAATTTGCATTGAAGGGTATTTTTGAACATGTCTGTCTGAATTCGTTAAAATTAATGGGCTGTGTAGCTCCCGGCGTTTTAGGGTTATCCCATGTTAACCATTAGCAACGAAAGGGTTTAAGACAAAAATAGTTTTCGTATAGCATCTTGTCTACCAGGTAGCCATAAGCCATCAGATTATAGTCGTAAATGGTATTTAAATAAAAAATGGACAACATAATATTTTTAAGACGTTATTTAATAATTTAATTTAGTTACGGGTCTGAATACTGTTTTTTTTCTTAAAAATGTGAAAATTGGTAATATTTGTTTATTATGTTAGAATAACAGCTATTTACAAAATGTTTTCAAAAATACATTATAGCATAACAACAAAACATTGAAATGTATTAATTTTTGACTATTAAAGTAATTAAGCATTTTATTTAACATGTAAAAAATCGGTAATAATAATTATAAGACCGACACATTGCAAAATATCTAATAGTCGAAAAACCGGCAAATTTTATAAATAACTAAAAAATTCGAATATCTTGAAAAGGGGTTAGGTTTAGAACAGGGTATTTCTTAGTCAAATCAGTCGGAAATGTCAACTTACCCTGTAACAATCTACACCAATCTAAATTATGTAACATTGTTATGTCTTTATTTGAAATGGTGTATCTTGTTTATTTTAGTTTTACATTTATACTATTTTTGTTTTTCTCCTTACTGTTCTTATTTTGTTATTTCTTATATTTCTTCTTACTTTCTCCTTATTAATATTTTAATCTTATGTTATAGGTTTTGTATGTTTAATCTCTTTACCTACTAAACCTATGTTTAAATAATCTCCTCAGACAATAAGGTTGTCTGATAGATATCGCTTTGTTTGGCGATAAGACCGCCCTTTGAGTACTATAAACTATAATAATATGTTCTTGTTAATACTTCATTGTACCATTTTGTAGTAACTTTAATTGTGCACAATAAAGAGTTCATTCATTCATTCATTCATTCATTCATTCATTCATTCATTCATTCATTCATTCGTTCATTCACGAGTTTGACTCGCACTTGGTCGATTTTAATTGTTTTGTTTTGAATTTATTTTGTAACATAGTAATTCAAGCGCAGTAAAACTGTGAAAAAACAGTTCACTAATTCATCGTGATTTGATAACTCTTCGTTTAAAAGATAGTATATAACTCCGAGATGGTCCCACATTGATTTTATCAATATCTGACTATTGATTTTTAAATTATACTCAATAATTAATCAAGTTCATCTTAGTTTACGACATTATTATCAGTGTTGTCGACAAAACAGATGAAAATTTTTCTGCCTTCTCAAAATTATGTAGGTCATAATTTTGAGAAGGCAGAAAAAATATTTAAATAACTCATCGCAATCAGATCGTTCATAGACGAGTAATCGTGTAACAAATATACAAAAAAAATCTACAGCCGAATTGACAATCTCCTCTTTTGAGGTTGGTTAAAAATTATATGCATAATTATTGATCTTAGTCACTTTGGTTTGAAGTTAAATTAAGCCCTCAAACTTCGAATTTCATTTTAAACCACTTACCGTCCTTGCCCTAACAAAACATCAACAATGTGTAAGCAATCAAAATGTGAAAATATTTATACAACCCTTTTAAAAGGCAAAAATATTAGTGTTAAATTAGTTTACGTATATGATTACTATTGTGGATCATTTCAAAAGTTTGGCGATTCGTATAACTATCGTGGTATGGTACACGTAAATCGTATCACTTCCTAATCCTGTCGTGATGTCAGTAGTTGCAATTGTCGTGATCCAGTTTCTACGCTTGCCTATAGGTTTAACAATCCAAATCAGGTTGTTTTTTTTTATGTTTGTTATCCAGTAATTCAACCAAAAACTAATTTAGGGATTTTTCGAAAAGCTTTATTTAATGTATGTTGTTAAGTTTGTGCGAGAGCTTTTAAGCTGAATTGAGTCAACTTTGCATTACCTATTGAAATTTGTATATCTATGTGTGACTCGGATGACAATGCAAAATCATTATGACATGCAGATCTGATGATATGTTTGAAACGTTTCCTTAAGAACTCCTAAAATGTTCAACATAATCCAATCGTGTTTTGGCTTATATGACATGTTCTTTAATAGTACTTTTCAAGTCAACTGCTGGGAATGGCCCTTAAAAATAAAAACTTGTCACAACATTTTTTATTGGTAGACACTTATCGTCGCTTATATTACAACACCGCGAATGTGCATTTTTTACGTTACGCTTGTTTTTTATTTTACTGGATAAAGAAACAAGTTCTATGTCGTTTCGACCAATAACATCCTAATAAAGCGGCTAAGAAGAGGCCGCAATTTAAAAAATTGTATTACCGCCAATGTTATCATTTGTCGATTTTTGACATAAACACCGCGAATTTGCACAAACCTAAAGTAACGAAAATGCATATTCGCGGTGTTGTAATATAAGCGGCGTTATGTAAATTTTGACGACATGCCATCAAGATACAGTAAGCAAATGAATTATCTGACCCTTTAATATTGAAAAAAAAAAATGAAAGTATTGCAAATGAGTCAGATATTTTCTTTTATGGTCGTTTTACAAGTTATTACAATCATATTTAAATTATTCGGCTTTACACTTTTTACACTTTACACTTATATTTTTAAATTGGCTGACCTAATCTAAATTTATGCGAAACGATAAATTATGTGTAATAACATCTCTATATAGATATCTTTAAAATACATTTGGATTTCCGAAGCTTGACGAATATAGCTGAAGCGCATAATTTAAATAGTACTACTGTACAAGTGTTATTTGAAAAGTATGTATACAAAGGAATTCCACTACAGTACAGTCACGTGCAATGAAAAGTATGCACGGGCAGATTTTCAAGTAAATGTTCACTCTTGAAATTTCAAAAACAAATAACCACTTCACAATTTTTACTATATAACCATCCGAGTTTCTCTTAATAATGTTTACATTTATGGCAAAAATATGTACACAGTTTGTTTTCAGATATTTAAATTCACAATCAAATGCAAAAATATGTATCCATTATGGATTACAATAATATGTAAACGATACTATTTTACAAAAAAATGTAATCAATAATATTTTATTATAAGGCAATAATGCCTATGATATTTTTTCTTAAATATGTATACACTTATAAAACTGTAGCAATTTTCAATATTTTGAGGAAAGGGTATTGTTTTCAAAAACATGCACACAATGTGATCTTTGCTTTAATGTAAACATTCGTTTTTATCTTGTTGTTCTCAACAACCTGTTGCAGTGAAAATCTGATAAATCTTAATTATTACAGGGTTACTGATTTGATTAAGAATTACCCTACCCTAGACCTGTCTGTTTGAGAGATACTAAAATTTATTTGTTTTTTAAAATTTAAACTTGCCGGTTTTTCGGTTATTGGGTTACATTATGTTAAAATATGTCGGTCTTATAATTATTATTGAAATTATAAGTCTAATTATTATTTTCATTGAGTTTTGGCACGTAAATAAAACGACGTAATTGATCTCAATAGCCAAAGGTAACTAAATCGGCCGTCGACGAGCGACGGTTTAAAGTGAAAAAAGATAATAAAAATTAGAAAGTCTATTTTTCTTTGAAGGATACCTAAAAACATTATCTAACTTGTTTTGCACAAATAATAATACTATGTTTAATAATATCTACGTTTTATCGTCTATTTAATGAGGTATAGATTTTATGAGAATTCATAAAAAAAACTTAGATGTATAAGCTACAAGTAACAGTTCTAACGGTTGGCCCTGGGCTTATGTCTATTGTTCTTCAAGTTTAGGCGGTAGCTAAGAGTGAGACAACTTAGGGTTTATTCAGATTTGAGTGAGTCAATTAATGTCCAGAATCGTCATTTTGTTTGGTATTTGGTTTTATTAGTCTGCTCGTGTAATTCATCCTAAGTAGATGTGATACTGATTTGTTTTCTGTTTCCTACTCGACTTGGCTGTGTTTCTGGATTGTTTCTTCTAATTCGTGACTGCTAAACGGCACTCTAGTTTGTGCTTCTGATACGGAACTGTTAAGATGGCGAACTACATGAATGAGGAATATGCTGATATGTTGATTTTCTACAAATATTGCAATTGTGTTTTCGCACACAACCTAATTTTTTAAACCTAATTTTATTATTGAATTTTCATAAAATCCTAAATTATTATACCTTATTAGACAGACCATAAAACGTAGATATTATTAAAAATATTTCCAAAACAAGTGCTGTAGTGTTTTTTTAGATATCCTTCAAATAAAAATGTTTTTTTTATTTTTAATTATCTTTTTTCACTTTAAACTGTCGTCGACGACCGATTTAGTTACGTTACGATCACTTTTGGCTATTGAAGTCATATATTGTTTCATTTAATATTTAAAAACTCAATAAAAATAATTAGTCTTATAATTTTAATAATAAGTACAAGACCAGCATATTTCAAAATATTTAATCTAATAGCCGGCGTATTTAAATTGCAAAAAACAAATAAATGCTAATATCTCGCAATCAGTCAGGTCTAGGATAGGGTATTTCTTAATCAAATCAGTCGGAAAAGATGGAAGCGGAATAACGGATCTAGGTTGACTTACCCTGTAACCCTGTATAAATAACGATTTATCTGAATTCCGATGCAACAGGTTGTTGAGGTAGATAGGAAAAGCAACACCGAATAAAACAGTCCATGTCACCACTCGCACTCGCCGCCGCACCGCATCCTGACTACCTTCTTAACAATATCTACAAGATAAAAACGAATGTTTACATTAAAGCGAAGATCACATTGTGTGCATGTTTTTGAGAACAATACCCTTTCCTCAAAATATTGAAAATTGCTACAGTTTTATAAGTGTATACATATTTAAGAAAAAAATCATAGGCATTATTGCATATATTATAATGAAATAGTATTGATTACATTTTTTGTAAAATAATATCGTTTACATATTATTGTTATTCAATAAATACATATTTTTGCATTTGATTGTGAATATAAATATCTGAAAACAAACTGTGTACATATTTTTGCCATAAATGTATATATACATTACTAAGAGAAACTCAGATGGTCATATAGTAAAAATTGTAAAGTGGTTATTTGTTTCTGAGATTTTAAGAGTGAACATTTATTTGAAAATCTGCCGTTGTATACTTTTCATTGCACGTGACTGTACCATCGATGACGGGTATATAAAATTTTCATTTAATTCTTAATCCCATAATTAATAAAATTTCCTTTGTTGGTTCGGGCTCCTTTGCTTACCGTCACTAACACTGTGACATCCTACTAGGTGGTAGAATTTCGCAGTAACTCGCATAGATTGGTGCCACCGCCTTTTCTATTCCTGCCATAACGTCAGTGCCGTTAACGTGATCCTGTTCGGAGGGCAAGGGACGGTAAACTTACTTTTGCTCGAGGCCTAACATCTTGGCCTCAAGTTCGCAAAGCACTATTACCACCTTTGGTGTCTCTAGGTGGCGTGAATTTAATACTATCAAGAAATCCGTCTGCTACTTTTTCTTTCAATATTAAAATAAAAAAAACATTTTGCAACACATCCCTCGTGTTATAACTTTGACGTATCTGTGTTTGTGTTGTAGCATCGTAGCTTACGAACGGATGGACCGATTTCGGTACGTTTTTTCTTTGGAAGATGACATGAACAAGATTGTTGGTCGTTACATTAGATGTAAGATTTGTCAGAGGTTATTGAAATCTCTTAATTTCAGGATTATTGCCGTCATTTACTTAGTGTCTTTATTTGCTAATTATTTCTTTCCATCAGTAAAAACTATCTGGTTTTCTCTTTGAAAATGTTAAATAAATGGTATTGTTACAGAGGAGAAGGGGTCAGCTCCGGAGAGTGGGGGTACCAATGGATACATCCCTGCCAAAGTCCCTATCACCATCACAGCTAACCCGATGCATGCTGAGGTAAGATATGATTGTATAGTTCCGGAAGACGTTGTATTTCACAAATAGCACGACTTTATTTTACCCTTACACCTGTTGCTATTTAGACCTTTACTATTCTGATACCTGTCTCTTGCTGTACCTGTTTGTACCTCCAATATCCTGACAAAACGAAGTTTCAGTATACTATTAGAGGTTATTTTTATTTATTTTTATTTTATAATATTGTAAGGCAAACAAGCAGGCGGATTTCCTGATGGTGAGAAATTCACGCCGCCTAGAGACACCAAAAGTGGTAATGATGCGAACTTGAGTCCGAGATGTTAGGCCTCGAGCAAAAGTAAGTTTACCGGCTACCTTACCCTCCAATCGGAACACGTCAAAGGCAAGCATTGACGTTATGGCGACAGGAATAGGTAAGGCGGTGGTACCAATCCGGGCGAGTCGCTGCGAAACTTTACCATCTAGTGCCCGTGCCCGGACCAACACGGGGAAAAGTTACACTCCTAGCATAGATGTCATTTCCAACTATTGCTGACTCTCTCTATTTTATCGGCCTTTCTTTCAGAGAGTCTTATGATGTCAATTAAAAAAGTCGAAATGGAATGGTGGTCGGTCACATTAGAATGAGTCACCAAAATTTCGAAATGACGCCAGCGGGGTTATTCAGTATTTTTTTAGTTATGATAACTGGGCAAAGTGTACATCAAATAGTTGTTAATGACATGTTTTATATTTGCTATCTCCTGTGACCAACAGAAATAAAATGGAGATAGCAAATCCAAACATGACATTTGACAGCTATTTGACGTACACTTCACCCAGTGATCATCAGTAAAAAGATCAGAATCAGCCCCCAGGTCTTTCTTAGGAGTGTAATATTGCTTCATGTATGATATCTATATAAGCACTAGCTGCCTGTTCCGGCTTCGCTTTTTTTTAAATTGAGTTGTAAGCTATCCTATCTTTCAAGTTGGATCAATCTGCACACGGTGTGCAAATTTTATTGAAATCGGTTAAGTAGTTTAGGAGTCCATCGCAGACAAACAACGTGATACGTAATTTATATATATTAAGATTAAAAAAATCATAAAATTTGATCGAAGAACGACTGTACCGATTTTGATGATCTTTGATTGGATGAATTTTTCATTCATTTTTATGGAACCAGTTTCTGTTGGCAAAACAGTGACAATGTTTTAAAGTATCTAAATTATTTCATGCAGTAAAATGATCGGGATAAAATGGAATGTACGATAAAATGTATAAATTAGTAAGTATAAATGTAAAATATATTTAATGTAAACCCTTACGTTTTGCATAGGGGTGTGACAACTGCCAACCCTATTGCCAAGTAGAAGGTAAACCTAATTACTTAGGATGCTAGATTATGCAACTAGAGCTACTGTTAGTCTGACTATGCTCGCCGTTATGTTTGGATAATAAGGTGTTTGGTAAAAAAAACTAACATCCCAACTTCTGGTTGGCAAGGCGCTATTAACACTTAGGCGATGACGTATATTTCTTATCAGTAGAAAATCTGTTTGACCGTCCTATATTAAAAAACTGTTAATTAACAGTAACAGTAATCTAAATTAAAAAAAAAAAAAACGATAGAAACATTCGGGGAAAAAACGATTTTATCCTTATTGCCAGTTAAAATATTGCGATTGTGTTTCATATTTATGAAACGGCTGGGTTAATAAAAAGTAATACCAGCCTTCCCCTCGCTGTTTTACAGGAATATTCTATTTTGTGGAATTCACTAAAATATCATTTTTATGCAGGGAAACGAAGGCGGTGTGGAGATGTCGTTCTTACATAACAACAACTGTGGAAACACAACTACCAATGACGACACATTGCCACATTCGAGAAAAAATGGGCCAACACGACAATATGTGTGAACGAATCTTATAGACTGAACAGGTAGCCATTATAATTTAGTGTTGCCGGTTTACGAATCCTGCCAATTGGGTAGGAATGTGTTTGTGATAAATTTATCGCCATATAAGAATTTTTGGACACACGACAGTACAAACGTATTTATTATTGTAGATATTAACAATTCTTTAAGCATTTTGCTTTAGCGATTAGTGCTTCATTTATTGAACACTTTTTATAAGACTTATAAATTTGTTTTAGTATTTAGTAGTAAGTAGAAATAAAATAAAATGATATGTTTCACAATGTATTAATAAAAGAACGTTTCAAAATCTCAATGACTGTTTGAAGTAATTAAGCAAAATTTCATTAATACACCCTGCCTGTTAAAATTTTAATATTTGGGTAGTTTTTTTTTCTTATTCAGTAGCTCCTATCATGTTATTTAAAATCATGTTATTTATATAGATAATATCTTTAATATTATCTACATATATTATGATGCCGCTTCGTTGTTCGAACTATTAGCGTATACAAATAACCATGTCTATTATCGAAAGAATTTGGATTTGATACCCAACAGAGATATACATTTATAATCAAAATTGATGTTTGTATTAATGGCACCATATATATCTACAACTGACGTGATAGGTATTTTTTTTATACGAAATTTAATGAAAACGAATGCAAACTTTTTTTTTAAATTTGAAAAACTAAGGTAACCTTAACTCAGCCGGTTTAAAACTATTAAATTTAATAACTATTTTATTGTAGTCTAAATTTTCGAATTGTTTAATTTGAGAGCATTTATCAATTATTCTTATAACACAAAAGTCAATTAGTCACTGCAAATGTAAATTTAATTTAAGTTAAAATATCCGTAAACTAAAACATACTGAATCCGTTAATAATGAAATGAAACGTAAACCAATAAAGTTTTATTGTGTACATTATTGTAGTGAATGAAACATCAAATTTATTTGAAATAAAAGGAATATTTTAATTGAATTCAAATATTTGTAGTATCAAAAATCAATAACATACACGACTATTTAAAATCGTATTGTTATAAAATGGAATTTTTATGGGTTTGGCGTAAGTGACAAGAGATCAGAAGCTAATTCAATAAGTCATTTTTGTATTTATAAATAAATAAATATCTCGGGACAAGTTACACAAATTGGATCTCATCTCAAAGTAAGCAAATTATATGCTTGTGTTATGGGTGTTAGTCAACGATACTAAAACATAGAAAAAATAGATTCCAGAATAAATTTAATATCAACCCTGTTCATCACAGAAATGCCTGCCCCCGTCAGGAATCAAACCGAGCCTCGCGGTTGTTCGGTGTAGTTAGGCGTGTACGCTAGCCACTCGACCAACGAGGCGGTCAAATATTTTAATTATCCTGGTTTAAAGTTTATAGGGTTTAAAATGCATGAAGATTTTTTTTCCAATTCCAAACATGTTGAAAACTTGATGTAAGTACATAAACCACAGACTAGTAAGAGAATGACATAAACTGACGGCAGTGAACAGAGTAATGTAGTTACATGATTGGCGTATAAACATCAAGTAGCGCTTGTAATAAATGTGATTGGTCAGCAACGCGTTGACGCGCACGTTAATGCGGCATATGTTTCGTTATGTTTCTTTCGTCGGCGTTATGTTTCTTTTGAAAAACCAATTTGCTGTTGATTATATTTTTAGGGCTAGACAGGACAAAAAAGTTAGAAAAATATCAGTTTTTTCTGGAGTTCAGATAACTTTTATAAAAAGATTTTGTTTGACACATTTAAGAAAATTGTAATATAAGCTTATTGTAGATTTTCTTCGTAAATGAAAATGTGAATGCCTACATTCGGTATTTTTTTACGAATTTCCGTTTCCTAATGCGATTTCGTGAAGGAATTCCTGGTGTATGAGGCGGAACTTTAACTTTAAATTCACGTTACGGACGGGTTTCGTTTATCACTTCAAACCTATTATTTCATGCGAATGAAATTGTGTCCGTAGATAACGTGTCGGAAGTACATTACTTGCCCCTATTTTTTAAGAATATTAATACACTGTGAAACATGTTCTAAATATTGACATTAACTATAAGATGTAAAAAACGCTTAGTATTTTATGTAAAGATCTGATCATAGGAATAAGTTTTATTTAAACAGATTTAGATAGAGATTAACTAAAACATTAATTGAAAACAATTAACGTCCAAATTTAGTGTATAAAATTTGGAATTTGTTGTATTAATTATTTAGTTAAAATACGCTTTAGTTTTAGAAATTAAGTGTATATTTTAAAAATAAGCATGAGTTCCATATGATATAGTTTTTCTGGTTTCACGTGTCTATATTTTTACAGGCACACATCTTTATTAGCCCCATATTTGTACTTTGTGTAAAAAAAGTTTTTTTTCAATAACATTGAAGTAGATATGCTCAAAATTAGACTTTCATTTTGAATACATTACGATTCAAAGTAGATTTACTCAAAAGTAATCGTATTCTAACATAAAATGGAGTAACAGTTCCAATTTTTTCCTAATACCTAAGTATTTGTTATAGATCACAGATAATAAGTAACAGATACTAAAAATAATCCATTAAGTGCTTACTAACTACGAGTATGTATGATTAGATTGCAATAAAACTGCAAAAAACCGACTTAAATTTCATAACCACTTGGCGATTTGATTTTTTTTCGACAGATACTAAGCTCAAGATTCCGAGATGATCCCAAATGTTATTCGAGATCCAACCACTGTTTGAGTTATACTTAATAATACCTAAATTTTAAATAGCTAATTCACGATAATACCTAATTCACGACACGATGTTGGTTCACCTTGGAATCAGTTTCTTCCAAAAAAAGTACCATCAAAATCTGTTTATTATTGGCCGAGTAATCGCTTAACAGGCAAATAAAAAAGTACAGTCTAGTTGATAACTTTTTAGAGTAGGTTAAAAATATAAAAAAAACTAGTATTTTAGGCAGGTTGAACACTTTAAAATTAAACGTATATTACGACTTAGGACTGTTTTTGGCTGTTTATATATCTATTATCTATCCTATATTATTATTGTATTGTTTGGCAAATGTTGGCGTGGTACTTAAAATGTATTTTTATTTGTTTTTATTTAATTTCTATAAATCGCATTTATTTATGAGCTGGTTGTGAATGAATCTTGCATTAGTGACTATTTATTCCTAATAATAACATTGCATTTAGTAGTTATCAAGCAGGGTTTATGCACTTATGTGCATGCTGAAGATGAATCAATTTCCCAAAGTTGGCAGTTGACATTTCACCATAATGATTAATTGAGGTTCTCGAGTGGCGGTCCCGCACCGGAGGACGTAGTGTTGGACGACCTCCCATCCGGTGACCTGATGATCTGGTCAAAGTCGCAGGGAGTCGCTGGATACAAGCGGCTAGTGACCGTAACTTGTGACCCTCTTTGGGGGAGGCAGCAGTGTAATGATAATTATTATTATTAAGTCCCGTTTAACACATTGATTATAATTCCCCCCCAAAATTAGTTCTCTATGTATAGAGAAGATTATTTTCCCGAATATTGGGGAAAATATGCAATGTAAAAGTATAAAAATATAATAGCTTTGAAAATGTGATATACCAATATATCCCAGAAGTGGTAAGTGGTAAGTCTAAATTAATAAATTTAATACAAGTTATTCATGTCTTGCAAATAATAGACAAAACATATTTTGAAAGTATTTGTGAGGGTTAAATGATTAAATAAACAAAATATGATTTTTAATTATATTTTTACAATGCGAATTTAAGTTATTGGCTCAAGGTTTTGTGAATTAAGTTGATTGAGTTATAAATTAGTGCAATTTTTAATGTGTAAATTTACCTGAGTATGTGAAGTGTTGTTTTATTTCTTGAATGTTCAGAATCTAGATTTCAGTCTGTTCCAAAAATATTGTATTTGCATTTTCAACGAAAATGTATTTGTAAAATTGTATTTAAAACATTAAAATTATTAATACTCTTATATTATACTTTTGGCAAAGAATACTTTCCGTTTTTCATAAAACGTTTTATCCACAAAAAATATCAATAACTCAATTAAGCATTGTTCGCGGGTCATAGAATGACTTCGTATAGCAATATTAGTATCTTCACGCCCATATTCCCGAAGAGGTAGGCAGAGGTACAACCAAGGCACCCACGACTAGCCGAAGACACTAAGTCTCACAATGTGATAGGTGGCAAGCCTATCGCCAACCGGGCACATTTCCAATCCCGTCTAACATTTTTTATTAGAAAATTGGAAAAATCCAATTTTCTTTTTGTTGGCCGACCCGGGATTCGAACCCGGGACCTCATGCAGTCAAGTCCAACACCCGGACCGCTAGACCACAGAGGCGATTATAGCAATATTATTTTCAAAATATAATTTGTCAACGCAAAAGACGGTTTTTACAGGTGCAATAAATTCACAGTTTGGCGTAATATTAGCAGTATTAAAGTGATATTGCTTTACAACGTCACTGTACAACACTCTTATTGTTTTTTTTGTCATTTTTTTGTTTTTATTTAAATAGTGATCACAATTTATATATTAAGTTAACACTGTTAAGTTTAGTACTTAAATACTTAATACCTACTTTAAATCTGAGATACATATGAATGATTTTTGTGAATGAAATTATTTGTGATTGTATTCTAAAAAATGTACATACCTATAAAAACTTTACAATGCATTTTTTTTGTTTTATTTTTATTGAATAAGTTCATTTTATTCAGAGGTTCCCAAACTTATTTCGTATTGCGTACGTAGTTTTCGAGTCATAAGAAAAAATCTTGAAAGGTAGACCTTTCTCCCCCACCCTCACCCCTGGCTCGTGTCTCACACTCGAGAACGTTAAGTATATTCTTAAACTTTAAGGAATAATTAATTGTACCAAGTTTCAAAACTACAGGGATTGTTTGGTCTGATTGACTACTTTGAAGCTAATTTTCTTATACTATTAAATTCGCCTCTGTGGTCTAGCGGTCCGGGTGTTGGACTTGACTGCATGAGGTCCCGGGTTCGAATCCCGGGTCGGCCAACAAAAAAGAAAATTGGATTTTTCCAATTTTCTAATTAAATAAAATGTTGGTCGGGATTGGAAATGTGCCTGGTTGGCGATAGGCTTGCCACCTATCACATTATGGGACTTAGTATCTTCGGCTAGTCGTGGGTGCCTTGGTTGTACCTCTGCCTACCTCTTCGGGGATATGGGCGTGAAGATACTTTTTTTTTTATTAAATTTCTATTGGGAGTGAATAGTAAATGTACCTACTAACTATTCGTGATTCGCTACTTCGTTTACGTAGAAATTAAACCCAAGATTAAAAAATAGTAATACACTCTCATTTTGCCTCGACGATTATCTCTGCGCCAAATGTTATTTTAAACATTTTGACATGGTTAAAAGTTTTTGTTACTTATTAATCATCTCAAATATCTATCTACATATAGAGGAAGAGGTATATTACATCTTTAAGGCAGTAAAATAGTCATACATAAAATCTGTAAGGTATATAAAAAATCGACAAATGTATGATCTAAGGTTTTTTACTAACCGAAGTGTGTTCTTTCGCTGCCATAAATGAAGTTGTCAATTTCCGACTCCGTCGAGCTGAAATGTACCATTTTTGACGTGACAACGTCTTATAATTTAACAGAGCCGACAGCACGCACCAAAAAACATGACTCATGCGGCGTTACCTCGTTCTGAAGCGTTCCATTTAAGGCTTGAAGTGCAAGCGAGAGCGCGGTACAAGCGACAAAGAGGCACAATCGGCCTCCGTTCTTATGACGTTGCCACGTTCAACTCTCGTCAGTAAACCGACTTTACAGACAACCGCTTTTTAGCTCTGCAGAGTCGGAAATTGACAACTTTATTTATCGCAGCGAAAGAAAATGTGCTACTTTCTAGAGGGCAGAAAAAATATTTCCTTTAACATAAAATCATGTGGAAAGATATAGTAAAATGTACATACTTCTCATGCAAATTAATTTTATTAGAATAGAAAACCTTGTTATTTCAAACAATAATTTACGACTTAGTAACATCTTATATGTAAATTTAAACCAAAACTAAACAGATAGATACTTTTAATCATATTGTGGCTTACGTCAATTGCAAAAATAAGGTCGGTTTTGTATGATAAAAAATCGGCGTAGTAATAGCTTGAGAACAAAATGTGTTCGTATGTTTTTTCTATATTACCCATTGATGATAAAACATAAAAAAACTGATAAAAAACTAATGCCTAGTTCCTACAATCAACAAAATATGTAATCCGTCAGTGTAACGATTTGTAGTTTGCCAAAAGTAACTAAGCGTTAGGTACTCAAATTTTCAAAAACTTGGGGGGGTTAGTTTCAGAGTTAGCTTTCGAAAAGGAGCAACCGTTGTTAGCAATTTTACTAATCGTACAAAATACTACCTTCCGTAATCAAAACGACTCGTTTCTTGAATACAGGAAACAGGCATTAAAGAGCTGTGTTTGTACGTCAGTTTCATTATTGTATGGAATACGTGAATATATGTTTGGACTTTTGGAACTGAATGCATATTGGAACATATTCCAGAACTACAGAAAAAATGTTTAAGTTCTGAAGCGACTGAAACTTATCCTAATTAATCTGAGGGCACGGGAGTCACCTCACAAGACGAGGCTACCCTTTTCAGATCATTTTTGAAGTTATACTTCTTTAGGCGCGTTATGAAAAAATGATGAGAGTGAAATTTAGGTATATATAAGTGCGATTTACATTTTTTTTTATAATTTTTTTAAGTAGATATAACTTCTCACGCGCGTACATAGGTACACGCACCCATTTTGTTTATTTATTTTTTACTGATTGAATCAATTTTGTTGATTTTTTTATTTGAGTACTTTGCTTTCCGGTTGGTATATTTTTTATGTAATTAGACTGCAAACAACCATAAGTTTCTCTTAGTAGTAAGAGACAACCGTGGACTATAAAAACCAGAGATGTTAATCAACTTACTTTGACTAACTTTTTTAGTTATATTTAATTTTGCGTATTTTTGTTTACTTTGGACGACATAGCATGGAGATCGAAATCATTTTACCGAGTTAAAATGGCATATCTTCATTGTACAAATGCAGTGTGAAAACGTGATATCATTTTATATGTTCAGTTTTATGTCGAGAGCCAGCTTTTGAATTAATTTGGAAATGCGAAAATGTTTATGCTTTGAAGTATCGTCAGTGTGAACATTCTCGTGTTATTAATAGTAAATTTTTCGATTAATAAACTACAAGTAGATACGTGTAATTAACCTGAACTAGGCATAATTTGTTTGTTTGTTTGTTTGTATTAAGTTGGCTCCGAAACTTTTCAATCAATTAAATAAACGTTGCTATTAAGAACCGACATTATTCTTGATGAATATTATTACCAGAAAAAAACATGTTGCACTCCGGCCGTCTTCTTATTAAACACGGAGTGAAGTACTCCAAGGTTCAACCTGGTATTATTGTCTTTAAGACAATGTGATAAAGAATATAATATCAACTTTAATTTAATTTTACTTCAATCCATGTTTATTAATATGACGGTTAGAGTGCCGGCAAAAGTGAATACTTGAACATTAACGTTGTGCAGTTTTGATATCTTGAAATGGTTGGAGAATAATTTTGGACGAATTGTTTTAATTAGCAGTGTCAAGGGGTTGTGACAAGTGCTGTACCTATGGACGACTTTACCTGTGGACAGTAACATTACTTCAGAAGGTATACATATTTAAGCCTTAATTTGAACGCAAACATATCGTTTTATTAAATATAGCAATGCTGATTGACAGCCATATTGTGATTTGCTAGACAACAGGAGAAAACGACAACTCAATTTTTTTACCGCAAAAAGTAAGTTTTATAATTAATTTATTTTTGTTTAATTTCTGAAACTACTAGGATAATTGGTTTATTTGCAACGATTTCATTAAATGTATAGTGTTTTCGTAATTTTTCAAGGCATTGTTTTTGCTTTCTTACATAAATTAAGAGACCGGTACCATCTTATTTTTTCTTCGTTAGATTTGTACCTGTGGACAGTCTTATAAATGTACCTGTGGACAGGTCATAAGTACGTCAATGCAGTATTTTATAGAATTGATTTTTAATATTTTCTTTTCTTTCATTTAGTGCTACGAAGTAAAAAGGGAAAGATAATGTAAATTAAAAATGTAGAGAAAGATGTATGGAATGTAAGCGACAACGTAATAGCTCGTTATTCAGGAAATGCTTGAAAATATTATGTAGGTTTTATAAGAGATAGTAACAGATGCAAATATCGTTACACGATTTCTTATTACAGGAAAGTGAAATCTAAAGATAGTCTCAAATTCACATAAATGAAAAAGGAAGAAGTAGTTGATGTACCTACCACTATCCACAAATGTATAAAAAGTATTTTTGCTACAGGTACAGGAAAATGCCGATGTATTTGTTTTAAATAACGATAAAGATTCAGTTTAATATTAAATTATTGTTTCATTTAAGGAAACGTGTTAAAAAAGTAAAAGCATTAAGAGTATTTTTTTTTATTTGTGAGGTTTTAGTTTATAATTGTAAGAAGTTTTATTTATTTTTTAACTGACATTTAATTAATAATACCTTAACCAGAGCTCTCACATCTATATTTGTAATTTTTAAACTTTAATTTTTTCATTATAAAAAAAATATAAACACTGTGTCCAAAGGTACAAAGCTGTCCATAGGAACATTTACACCATCCACATTCATAGGTTGTACCTACGGACAGTATCTGTGTTTTTTAAAGTAGATAATCAAAAAAAAAAATTCATTATTATTGATTATTTTACTGTTACTTACTGTTTTATTTTTCAATATACAACCAATTTTACATAGAAATCCGGTGAATGTCCACAGGTACAGCACTTGGCCTTAATATCATATATGTGGTAAAATTCATTCTCAGCTTTTTGTTTAAAATTGATTTAATTTTAATTTTTTTACTTGAAAATTTCCTTTCATTTGAAGTTGGTTACAAGTGGTCATCTATTAAAAAATGTATCGCTAATGCACAAAAACCAACTACCAATTTTTAGGAAGTCGATTGCAAAGTAGAAAAATGAATAAATTTGTGATATATAAATGAAACCCCGTTTCACGTGGTTATTTAGAGAATATTCTTTTAAGGAGAAAAAACTGGAAAGCTTACAGGAAAAGTGGAAAAAATAATGCTTTTATCCGTACAAACTGTTAGTAGCTTTTAATGTTAAGCGATACGAAGTTCACCGGGTCGGCTAGTATGTAGAGAGTTTCTAGAATGAAATAAGAAACAGTTTGAAATTAATCAAAAGCAACAATCAAACTTTTCTTGAATGAGATTTTATTATTTTATGAAGAATAAATATGCCATGAATATTAAACCTATTGATGCCAAGGTTTCCACTCTAACATCTTTGTCTCGTACTCGGGAGGCCGTAAAAATGTTAACTTGAAATTACGGTCTTTGAGACAATTTTAAATTAATATTGTCTTGGGTTTTTCGTTGTGAATTGCTTTTATTTGTTTTAGCTCCTGTAATATGTATTACAGTTAAAAAACAACTGGTTGCACTCCGGTAGTGCCGGCAGAAGTGAAAACTTTAATATTAACGTTGTGTATTATTGATATGTTGGAATGGTTAGGGAATTATTTTGGACGAATTGCTATAATTATCATTATAAAAGTACTATCATTTATGTGGTAGAATCCAATATTCATTTATTGCGCTATCGTACACAAACATGACAACACGAACATTCTTACGAATTTTCGATCAGGTCACATGTCCTGACGCGAGTTCAGAAGTTTTTACCCATTTCAAAAAAGTGCGCACTGCCGCTAAAGAAGTTTTCACTTCAAAAACACAAGAATGGACAATTTTTTTTAAGTAAATTTCAAAAGGTTCAACCCTGTTAACAGACAGCATTGAGCACAGAACAACTATGGTACTCCGACATTTTGTGTTACGAAACTTGATGAATGAGTTTTGTCTTTGGATAACGTGGCAGATTTCAAAGTTTTATTCGCACCATTTTGTAGTCTATGGAAATCCTCTACCGCGCGATTTTCTAGACATTTCTTACCTTTATCCAAAGTCTTTTTGGATTACATTGTAGGTATTTCTAAACGGATTTGACCATTAGATTGGACTCAGGAACCAAGAATGGAGTGTTTGGAAATTCGACAAATAGTGATAGTCTTGGTGTAGTATCTTGGTATAGCGGATTTCTTGAGTGGCAGTGGTCACTTAAAATAAAGTTACCCACCTGCCTGGTTTTTTCTTCGTCCATAAATAAAAAATATCGTTGTTTCCCCATGTTGGTCTAGGTTCCTTTGTAGAATAGACCATCTGCCTTCCTGCCAGGCAGCTCGTAAAAGGCGAGCCTAGGCTTACCGCCACTAGCACCGTGACATCTTTTGATTGACGTATTCCGGTTCGGAGGATAAGGTATCCGAACTTACTTTTGCTCGAGGCCTAACATCCGGGCTTCAGGTTGGCAACGCACCATTATCACCTTTGGTGTCTCTAGGCGGCGTAAATTTCTTCTCGTTACGAAATCCATATGCTTGTTTGCCTTCAAATAATATAAAAAAAAACATTTAAATGATACTAACACACAAATATCCATTTAAGGTCCCTTCCGAAAAAAAAATATCCACATGAATAATAACGTGACTAAAATTACTTTTGTTTTTTTTTTGTCAAACATCTTACGGCATACAGAATAAACTCAGTCATTTGACTTAAAATAAAAAATAAATTAAAAAACTAGGAAATATTCTTGAAACAAGCTTGCAAGCAAGTATGCAGCCCCAGTTACTCAATAATTGTTATTAAGTGAATTAAGGGCAGAAATTTTATATGCGCTTTTTTTCATGTGGATATCTTTTATCACATCTGCTGAACACGATCTAAAATTTGAACATCTA
>NJDC01000893.1:69877-89494 GCA_002245475.1 Calephelis virginiensis | reverse complement strand
CTTGAAACAAGCTTGCAAGCTATGTATGCAGCCCCAGTTACTCAATAATTGTTATTAAGTGAATTAAGGGCAGAAATTCTATATGCGCTAAGTTAATTGAAAAAAAGCCTATTTTTTTCATGTGGATATCTTTTATCACATCTGCTGAACACGATCTAAAATTTGAACATCTATTTTAAGCTTTTTTTTTATTTAAAAAAACACCCGAACAAAAATCTATAATTAGTCAAATGATTGCTTGCTCCTAGGAATGGAACCTGCGTCTCGTGAATTTGAGAAGGAAATTAGCCGTGTTCGCAAAATCGCATAAAATATGACAAAGCGGTCCTAAATTTAAAATAATTTTAATGAATAAAATTCATCTCATTTAGCAGCCTTTGTCTCGCAAAACAAAAAGAGATTGCTTGCTGCGAAAATGTTAGGGTACTGACGCGGGAATGCCTAATCACGTTTTTTTTGGGGTTTTTTAGTGAGATTGTTGATTTATTCCCGAGGCTCACAGGTATTTCTGTGATGAATATCGATATCAGTATTTTATTCCGGTATTTACGTATGTATTACAATGTATTAAAATCGTTGGCTAACATCTATAACACAGGCATATTATTTGCTTTCTTTATTTAATTTGCTGACCGTCTCGTTTTTCGAGGCGCCAGCGTACTGCGAGTTTCGGGTTCTATTCCCGACGGGGTTAAGCATTTTTAGTGATAAATATTTGGATATCTGCATTTCCGGATACGGGTTTTATTAAATTATGGTATAAATTTAAGTATTCCTGTGTATTAAAATCGATAACTAACACCCATGATATAAGCAAAACCATATCATTTTGTGTAACATGCCCAGAAATATTTATTTACTTGTGAGCTAGATCAATATGTGTATTTTGTCCAGGGCGTATTTAAATTTCAATATCTGATGTGGACCCAACCGCCAAAAAATGTTGTGATCAACTCATAGATACTTAAAAATCGGTCTTTCGTATTACAATGTGCTTCTTAAAATTTAGCTAAGAATTTGCTTATAATATTGACGCACCTACAACATCTATTGTGTCTATAGCCCAATGTTATATCTTACTATCAAAAGAGCCGTGTGCGTGTGCGGCAGTATTGAGCAATAGGAATTAAGCACCAGCCATAGAATACGTGTAGCATTTATAGTGTCTACAGGTCACGGTAGCTTATTACAACAGGAGAGCCGTAATCTTGTTCCCTGTCTTCTCAAAACAATAAATAAGCACTGGCATGGCGGCAAGAAATATAAGAGTTTTATAAGTATCTCAGGCCCTAGAGAGATAAATAGTAGCCTGGGTCAGACTTAAGCAAAATAATCCCAGAAATAATTTAAGTATCATATCGACTGAATAAAAAAAATACGGGTTGCACTCCGGGAGTGCTGACTGAAGTGAAAACTTGAATATTAACGTTGTGCATTTTTGATATTTTGGAATGGTTAGGGAATTGCTTCAATTATCAGTATGAAAGGCCAATTATTTATGTGGTAAAATACAAAATTCATTTATTGCGCTATCGTACACAAACATGACATCATGAACATTCGCGCAAGCGCCCTGCGCCGTCTTACGAATTTTCGATCAGGTCACACGTCCTGACGCGAGTTTAGAAATTTTAACCCATTCCAAAAAAAGTGCGCAACGCCGCTAAACGCCACTTCCAAAAAATACCCAAAATTCATTACTATTCAGAAACCACCTCTCGGATCATAGTTGAACTTAAATGGAACCAACTAACTTTCAAACAAATAGTTAAGCACAGTAATATTCACGAAACGGTTTTTACCCGCCCGCGGCGGTTGCGAGCCCGCAGGTTCTGTAGAATGTAGATTTATATGTAAAAAGTAAGAGTACAATTCAGACGCGTTTTACACGCGCAGTCCCCGCGTTTGTTTGCGGTTATCGCGGCACCAGGTAGTATTGTACAAGTTTGCGGGCGATGATTTCTATAATTTACATTATTTAGAATGTTAACAAAGGATCATCTTGTACTCCCCGGTGTACAAGATGGGCAAGATGATGATGCCCCCCTCAATTCTGAGTTTACCATAGGTTATGGGAGAGTTACATAAATAAAGCCATGATTAGAGTTTACTATGTCTTTAATCAAATTTATCAGTCTCCGTTACAATTAAAGAAGAAAACAATAATCACACGGTATGAGATGTGTATTAAAGTAATTAAACGTTTAACAAAATCATAATATAATTTTCTAAATAAACTTATCTCCTTACACAATATTGTTATAGTACATTTTTTTCACCAAATCCAATTACATGTCAAATGCATCAGGATCATCACTGCACAAGCATGCTTCTTGTTAAAAAAGATGGGGCACACATAACATTTTATCCATTCCTCGCGCCTGTAATCTTTGGAAACTAATCTTAGAACTAGGTGGCGCGAAAAGTTTCGTCGCAATTCAAAAGGATCATCTATCCTCAACGGATCATCTCGTACACCTTTCCCCTATCACCGCTAAGGAATCATCAAAATCAGATTGTTATTGGCCCAGTAATTTCAATCATACAAAAACACATGCAGTCAAATTAAGAACCTCCTCTTTGAAGTCGGTTAAAAAGAAGCCTGTTAGGAATATGATGTCGCAAGGTGTGGCAAGATTGATGGTGTTCCTCGTTACAGCATTAGTATTTTTCGTATAATACGAGTACCTAAGATGGGGGTTATTTTGTATGAAGTAACTAAGGCATATTAGAAAAAAAAAATCATTTTAATCACTTTCATTAATCATCACATATTTTATTGGATGTATCTACTGAACACTGGTTAAACATCAGAAGTCCTATTTTAGATTTACTCTATATAGGTACATATTTATGTAAGAATATAATATAAGGTCCTTCCAAAGTAGGTGGTCAAATTCATAGACAGAGTTTAGTACATTTGATAAAGAAGCTACTCCATCCGTTTATGACGTTACTATTTAGGTGCCTAATTATTCGATGATCTTACTTAGTAATTTTTTATTAATTTTTTTTATGTAAAGCAATTGAAATGAGAAAACATAATATTGAAAACCAAAAGTCATTTAAATCTGGATTTGTGAGGATATCATTTGTCAAATGTACTAACCACTGTCTAAACATTTTAACATACATTTTATAAGGACCTTTGTGATAAAGCAAAAAATAATGTAGACGGCCTTATTGCATAATATATAAGATTGTACTTTGATGGAGACAACAACGTTAAAATAATATTGTTTTATGCCGTCATGGGTATGGGTCATTTAAATTAAAAAAGACGCGTTTTTAAGGAAATAAAAATATCATAAAAAAATGAGAGGTGTCAAGGGACACCCGGATGGAACGAAGTTCTCTCTCCCCCTCCTCTCTCTCAATCTCTATCAATCTCTAGTAATCTCTATCTCTATCTCTCTTATAGAGAGAGACAGACAGCGAAACATGAAAAAAAATAAAATAAAAAAAAACAAACATACGCAATCCGTAAAGCTTACAATAGCTTACTATAGCAAAAAGTGTCGTGACAACTTTTCGTAAGATTTTTTTCCGTCTAGCCTCCTTTCACAACGCGCAATAAGGAACTTCGTTCCAGTAAAACAATTTAGGCCTTATATTTTATTACTCAAATCCAGACTGAAATAAATTTAGGCTATGATCATGACACCTGAACAAAATCCGATTTGGCGAGCTCCCAGCCCCCTTTTAAATCCACCTCAAAACGGATTCTCGTTTTACAATACAAAATTTACAATAAAACCATCCTCTTACGTTTGCGCTATCACTAATTAGATATCCGGCAGGGCTAGCAGGCGCAACAAAGGCGTCAAGAGAAATAATTCAAGACTATTATCAATCAATGTAATTCTTACCATTTAAATTATGTAACTGCTGTTGGTCTTTCATGTAAAATAAATGAATAAATAAATAAGAGGATTTAAATGTTAAAGTTCTTGCATAATAAAGTTTACCAGCTTTCAGACTTGAACGTCATATGCGAGCTTTTGGGTTATGGCAGCAGAAACAGATATGGCTATACCGCCAATGCAAGCGAATTGTTAGTGTTTAGCACAGGATTCTTCATTAGAGGGATGAATTATCCAGTAATCTAAACTATTACATCTATTAGCAGATTATGATGCCGTCTTATCCTTATACAAAAACATAAAGTATCTTCAAGCCCATTGCCCCGAAGACGAAGGCAGAGGCACAACCAGGGCACCCACTAATAGCCAAAGACACTAAGTCATACAATGTGATAGGTGGCAAGTCTATCGCCAACCAGGCACATTTTCAATCCCGAGCAACATTTTTTTTAAATTAGAAAATAGAAAATACCCAATTTACTTTCTGTAAGTTACATTTCCCGGGTCGGGCACCTGGGAATCGAACCCGGGATCTCATGCAGTCAAGTCCAACAACTGAACCCCTAGACCACAGTAGCGAACACAAACACATGTTTTATATACAAAAACATGTTTTATTTTAAGTAGGTTAGACCGCCTCGTGGACGTTACCGACCAACAGCGAGGGCAGGCATTTGTGTGATGAGCATAGAAATTTGTATTTTAAGGTATGAATGCTTATTATATACTAGCTGTAGCGAACTTCGTTCCGCCCGTTCAGTTTGTATGGGAAAAATTTAAATGTCGTTTGTCTTAATTTCCTTGCTGTTGTAAGGAATAAAATGTACCCCATGTGCTGCTTCCAGTTCTAAGCTACCTCTCCATCAATTTTCAGCTTAATCGGTTCAGCTATCACGTTTGATTCATCTCTCACATATTTTTTTGTTTTTATTGTTTTTAAGGTGTATTTTGCTATTCGGGGCGAAGACAAATCCAACGAATCTAAAACCATAAAAATTGGTCAAGCAGATCTCGAGTTATAAGTGTTATAACAAACCCGACTTTCTTTTATATATTATATAGATATAGATTTTATTGTATCTTTTTAAGAATTTGAAGAAAAAGTATTTTCACGCCCATACCTCCGAAGAGGTAGATAGAGGCACAAGTATTTTATATTATTGACTAACAGCAATAACATAAGCATATCTTTGGGGTTCGATCGTTATGTGTAACTAGCTATTCCGGCGAACTTTATTTCGCCTGTGCAATTTGTATCAGGAAAATTAAAATGTCGTTTTGCCTAGTTTCCCTGTTGTGAGACACGATAAAAAATATCCTACGTCCATCCCTTGCACCTGTCTTGGCTTTTTTTGCAAACATATCTCTCTATAAATAGGAAAAAATGCTATTCTTACTAGCGCATGCTGCGCCTACTAAGCAAGTACGTGCAGCTTAAACCCACTTCGATCTGCAAGCCGTATAACAAGGTCTTTGATGTGACGTTACAATTGAAAATGGAAATATCTAGGAATACTAGCTTTAATGGGTACAGATCTTTGAGACGCAGATATAAAGATAAGGTTCGTTAGTTGTGTCATGTTTCGCTATCTATATCAGAAAATATTTATTATTAGTCAACGTTATAGTAGAGGAGCCTGAGAGGGATTTTCGAAGTTACTCAAGTGCGTCAGATTATGATATAGGAAATTGTACAATATTTAATCGTCTCCATTATTATATTATATCTAATTTTTTGGCTTGCTAACATAATTACATGTTTAAATTTGTACGGGAGCAGGAGGTAGACTTTTTTCCGCCTTATTAAATTTATTCTGGTATCTATTTAAGTATTTCTATGTATTAGTATCGTTGACTAACACCCATAACACAAGCATATAATTTGCTTACTTTGGGGTTAGATTCAATTAGTGTAGTTGTCCAGGGATATTTATTATTTATTATTCCTGCCGCCATTCCATTATTCCCCCGTGTTGGTCCTTTGCAGGAAAGACCATCTGCCTTCCTGCCATGTAGCTCGTAAAAAGCGTAGGCTTACCGTCACTAAGCTTTGACATCTGACTAGGTGTTAGAGTTTAGCAGCGGCTTGCTCGGATTGGTAACACCGCCTTACCTATTCCTGCCGCCGTGACGCCAGTGGTTGCCATTGACATGTTCCGGTTCGAAGGATTAGGTAGCCGGTAAACTTACTTTTGCTCGAGGCATAACATCCCGGCCTCAGGTTGTTATCACTATTACCACATTTAGCCTTGTTTCTAGAAGTCTTTTTAAAATTTAAAAATCCTACCAGAAATAAGAAGATCTTGTCGTTTAATTACAATTGTAGGTAAGTCTTTTTGACATCAATAAACAGGTTCACTTCCGACTTTAGTTCTAAGCTGCTTTGAGTTTAAGTCGAAGTCTGTTGATAGATAATAAATAGTTTCTCAAATGATTTTTCTATTTCCTTTATTGCCAGTGAGATATTGAAAATATGGTTGACCTTTTTCTTTTGTAGTATATTTCATTCGACTGCAAAATAAAATAATGAGTTTTCAGCTTTGGTGACTTCATGTTTTTAGTTTTTTTATAACTGCAAACCTTTTTCAAAACTTTAAAGTTTAATGAATTTGATGGATATTGGAGATTAATTTATAACGTTTTTAAAAACTTTAAATTTGGATGAATTATACCGTGTAGGCCCCTTGTCCAATCCGAAACTGATTATATTTATTTTCAAGGTGTTGGACAATTTCCTGAAAGTTGCCACTTCCCTGTTTCCTCGGGCAGAAAAAATAGTATCTAATCTACCTTACACTACGAGGCATATAAATACTTCAGGCAGTAAAAAACCTTCAGATCAAATGTGATTGTTTGGTGAGGCGCACGAACTTTTTCCTTATTTTACTGCCCTGTGATTTTAATATATTGTGTTCGAAAAATTTCATATTTATCTTATTGTATTATATTAAATTACTTTTTTGTGTTAGAAGGCAAACAAACATATTTGTAGATATCGCCTCTGTGGTCTAGCGGTTCAGTAGTCGGACTTGACTGCGTGAGGTCCCGGGTTCGAATCCCGGGTCGGGCAACAAAAAAAAATTTGATTTCTCCAATTTTCTAATAAAAAAAACGTTGGTCGGGATTGGAAATGTGCCCGGTTGGCAATAGGCTTGCCACCTATCACATTGTGGGACTTAGTGTCTTCGGCTAGTCGTGGGTGCCCTGGTTGTGCCTCTGCTTACCTCTTCGGGGATATGGGCGTGAAGATACTTATAGATAAGAAATACAGGTCGCCGTAGATAACAAAATTGTTTAAGGTGTGTTGATTTGAAACTATTTAAAACTGTTGCGTAATTTAGTTGACTGGATACGAGGATAAGAGGTGGAGAGGTGGAGGTGAAGAGGAGGAGTTGCAAATCAAAACAGAATCATGTCCAACACTTAGTAGCCTACTATTTTTTCCCCATCTTCCCCCCGCTTCTTTGCAGAATAGACCATCTGCCTTCCTGCCGGGCAGCTCGTAAGGGACCAGCATAGGCTTTAGTCACTATCACCGTGACATCTGACTAGGTGGTAGAGTTTTGCAGCGGTATGGATTGGAACCACCGTCTTATATATTCCTGCCGCCTTAACGTCAGTGCTTGCCGTCGACATGTTCCGGTTCGGAGGATAAGATAACCGGTAAACAAAAAATTTAAGAAGTTTTATTGGTCTGTCTGCAAACCGACTGCTAATCTTGCTGAATCTACTGAGCTGAACGAAACGAAATGTGGCAGGTACGTAATTTATGTTCACAGGAAGACTATTTTTAGTTTTTATCCCGCTTACTAAAGTACACACACATACACACATATATATTCACGCCAAGTCCCTTACGGGGTAGGCAGAGAGTATCGAGTGCCAGACCTCACGATCCTGACAAACCAGTCTTGCTTCCTTCACATTCATAACCCTTTTCATCTTACTAAAGTAGTTACCGTAATAGAGAGGTAAAACTCAAAATGTGAATTGTGAATTGGACCAATCACACAATTCTTGCAGATATTTCTGGCTTTATCCAAATTTATTACCCTTTTCATATAACTACGCCGGTTTCAGACACTTTTGACACTATCCTTGGATAAAACCTAAGCGATTTGCTCGTAGATTCTTAACCTTAGTCTATCTGGATACCTACATCCATCCAAATTTACATTGTGTATCTGCTTTGTCAGTCTTTCATCTTTCCACATCACCGAACCAGCACAGCATACCCTTTCTCATTTTAACAAAAACACTTTATCTTGGATTTCACTGTTCCGTGTGCGGTTAGCGAGCGTCACATCATAAATTTTTCGTGGCGTTTTGATTTCGACCAAATTTATCCTACTCTCATTCTTTTTCTGACATACCCAACTCTCGCTTCCATACAACAACATTGAGATAAGCACAGAATTATGAATGAACGAATTGTAAGTTTAGCGCAACGTTTGTCGGGACGGATTTTTTTATAATAATAAAAAACATATGGAAGAGTGAGTTACCTGGTGGGAAGTAGTTAACTCTGCTAAAAGACATCTGCAACTACAGCAAAAGATTGCATTGGCCGGTCTTTATTAATCCTCTGTTTTAAAACCCCACGGTTTTTAGATGGAGAAACCGTTCAGTAGTACTATTTAAACTATGCGCTTCGGCGATATTCGTCAAGCTTCGGAAATCAGAATGTATTTTAAAGATATCTATATAGAGTTGTTATTACACATAATTAATAATTTCGCTTAAATTTAGATTACGTCAGCCAATTTAAAAATAAAAGTATAAAGTGTAAAAAGAGTAAAAAGTGTAAATAAGAAGCGCATAATTCAAATAGTGGTACTGTACTAGATAAGCTATTCCAGAGATTGCTTGTTTGATTAAGTATATTGATTAATTTCGTTTAAAATATTTGAACTCGTTTCATCTACACAAGTTTGTTCAAACCAACTTCCATTTGTTTATTTACGGCCCACAGATTCGTTATAACTTTCAGTTGTTCAATTTCTCAACTTGAAACAAAAGCAAAATAAATATTCAAAAATGAAACAAAATGAAAACTCAACTTTTTAATTACGAAGTATTATTAACTTTGCAACAACTAACGAGCTGGTGTTATTTCAACTTTCCTGGATCGATTTTTGTCACCAACGTCTCGTTAGACAGGAAGCTCATTGAAGATAGATAGAACGTCTTTTTAGTTTGTCTAGTTTAAATGTGACAAGTGATCCTTGCTTTTTTATATTACAGGAAGGCAAAAATCTAATGAAAAGAGATACCCATCACATTTCTCTAGGTACATAATACAAAACAAAGTCGCTTTCATCTATCTATGTATTACCACCAGGCGACGAATTTTTAAACTGCTTTTGTAATAATACCTGCGAAACAAAGTAGTAATTTAAACTCTTAAATTTTAAAAAATACAAAATATTGAAAATGGGCAATCTTTAGAACTGGGCTTAGGAGCAAGTACTTTAGAGCAATAGATAGAAGAGGACGTTTTATATGTATCACAATATAGAAGTTTGTCTACCCGTACGAGACTGGTCCGGGTTGCAAGTATCTGTAAATCAAGTAATGTAAGCATCAACAATGTTATGGGTGCATTACCCACTTCTAGTTAAAAGTTCAACTTATGATTTACCTAGACAATCGTCAGATATATGGTGAATCTAGACAAATTATCACAACGCTCAGATACTTCCATATAATTAGAAGTAACTCGAAAATCATTTACTGGATTTTGATTAAACGCGACCAACCAGAAAACCAGTCATAAACATAGATTTATGTAGCATAAAAAATCTAGATTAAGACATAAACAACCAACCCCAAAATTGAGTATCGACTATTTATAAATTACTAGCTGTCCCCGCGGACAACAACGGTTCGTTCCACCCGTTGTGTTTGTATGGGAAAACTTAAAATGTTGTTTTTTCTAGTTTCCTCGCAGTTTTTACCCTTTTCCCTTATCTTTTGAACCTTCCCTGGACTTTCTCAAAAATAATTACAAACCATAATTAGCCAAATCGGTCCAGCTGTTCTCGAGTTTTAGCGAGACAAACGAATAGAAATTGATTTCTAGATACATTTAAGTAGAAGATGTAAATTGTCGCTTTAAAGAAAATAAACTATATGATATTCAAATCTACTTCGGAAACATTTCTGAGTATATCAAGAACTGACAGACCAAATAAACTAAATACGAAACGTTATGAATTGTTTGGACCTACCGGCAAACCAAATGGGATGAGAGGGTAGTCTTTTAGAATAATTTAAAGATTAAACTTCTTGTAAGCATTTTATAACCCCAGCTGCTTCGATCGAGTATAAAAATTAAGAGTATTGGCGTGAAATAATTCAAAATGTTTTTCGGAGAAGCTTTATCCTTCTTAAAGTAATCTTTTTTAAGTGCTTGAATAACCTTTGCTTTCATTTTTCTTACAAATCACGCAAAAAATAAGCTAGTTATCACGATAATGTGTTGATAACGATTTTTTACAAAAATCTTTTAATCAAAACTCTAATTAAAACAGTTATTATCCAAGAACAACTTCATTTATTTACGTGTTTAGGTATTTAATTAAAGTTCATTTATTTAAAGTGTTTAGTTTTGGAAATGCATAAGATGAAACTGGCACTATTTGTCTGTTAGCCAGATTTTCACGACCAAGTTCGATAATTCGTAAAATGCCTCAGAAAGTTGCATTATGAAGCGTTGTAAACGTCAGCTGTATGTAATAAAAAATATTTTTAATCATTTATTCCCGATTAAAAAAAATATCTAATTAAAGTTAGACTAATATTTTGAAGAAATAAAGTTGTCAGCTAATTATGCAGCAGCTGACGTATACAACGCTTCATAATGCGACTCTCTGAGGCATTTTACGAATTACCGACTGAGAAGAAATAATTGACCAAAATTAGCGCCTGGCTTACGGACTATAGCATGTCACTATATCATGAATAAACAGAAACTTTCAACGGTTTCGAATGAGAACTTTTATCAAATTTTTAAAAAGAAAATGTTGCAATTTTAGCTTTTGCACAATTTTGCGTATCGTCATTACTTTTTGATTTATTATAAAGAAAAGACATTTTTTTTCCAAAAACATTGATATTAAACAAAATTAAACATAAAAAAATAACAAAGTTTTAGAGCATATCACAAGGATAAAAATAAAGTGAGTGATAAATAGATAATAACTTTTTTAATTAGGATAGTAACTAAGGCATGATTTTTTATATTTTTTCGTAGAAATCAGCTAGCAACACTAATTTAGTCACAATTCGCTTACTTCTAATGCGAGCTGTCGCTTAAAGAAAATAAGTGTTTTAAAGAAGTGCTGAGAAAACAGTCATTCAGTTTGCTGCTAAGCAATTTCGAACCCCCACGTACATGCCAATGACGAGGAATTACTGCTATCAATTTAGAAAATTTTTGGATCGCTGCCAAGAAATTTAAAAACCCCCAAGAAAGATCCTAATAGTTATTCACTTTACAAAGTATTACTTATATACACATCATAACATAAATAAGTATTACATGGATTCACGTCATTACATCAATCGCCTCTGTGGTCTATCGGTACGGCGTCGGACTTGACTTCTTGAGGTCCCGGGTTCGACCCCTGGGTCGGGCAGTAAAAAAATTAGAAAATGTATATTTTCAATTTTCTAATAAAAATAACGTTACACGGAGTTGGATATGTACCCGGTTGACGATAGGCTTGCCACCTATCACATTGTGGGACTTAATGTCTTCGGCTAGTCGAGGGTACCCTGGTTGTGCCTCTGCCTACCCATACGGGGATATATTTACGTCATAACATAAAATTAGTGTGACATAATAATTCATGTCATAACATAAAACTAGTAGTACATATATACATGCGCTAACATAAAGAGTGAGTGATACAACCACGTAATTTGACATGCAACGTGTCAGCGCCTGAACTTTAATACCCCTTTGACGCGGGAAATCAATAAATCCACAAAATGAATACCCGTCAATATTAACATTAACTCTGATGTTTAATTGATTTACCGTATGTCGCATCCATCCAGATACAATCCAATTAATCTTGTTTATTACAGGCCACTAGGGTAATGAATTTTTAATAGCTTTAAGCAATTATCAATTGGATGTAAATCTGAGATATTTTGGCTATGTATTTTGAATATCACTAATTGAAAAAAGTATCCTTGAAAAATAGGCAGAGGTACGACTGGTGTACCCACGACTATTCGAAGTCATTAATTCCCACATTCTGATAGGTGCCTATCGCCAATCGGGCATATTTCTAATCCCGCAAAGGTTTTTTTATTAAAAATTTAAAAATAAATTATCTTTTAGTTGCCAGACCTCATGAAGTCAAGTCCAGCACTGGACTGCTAGCCCACAGAGTAGAGAGTATTTTTACGAGTATGGTTTTTCAATAAACACTGTGCAAAATATTGCAGCCAATATCGATGAACAAAACTAATAGGTATCTAAAAAGTTGTGTTCTTACCTACTTCTTGTGTTATATAGGTTTTCAATATCCTGTCTTTTCTGGCTGTCTGGCAGATATTGTTTTGAGAAATAATTCTTTGGTATTACATATTTTTTAATGTCTTGTAGTTTCGAATTCATATTCTACAATTCATAAATAAATAAAACAAAATATGCTATATATATAGTTAATCTAAACAAAAAAATCATATAAATCAAAACAAATCAAACAAACAATCATTATTTATACAAAATAGTAGCTGCTCATTCATTATAGTATACTAGCTGCTACCTGCGGCTTCGCCCGCGTTTTCACAGAAACCCGGTGTGCGATCGGGATTAAAAATAGCCTATATGTTAATCCAAGTCACAATCTATCTGTCTTCCAAATTTCAGACAAATCCGTTCAGCCATTCGAGCGTGAAAGAGTAACAAACATCCATACATCCATACTTACAAACTTTCGCATTTATAATATTAATAATAGGATGAGATAATACGAAATACGCCTACACAAATCACTGTCGTAACCATCTACAACGTAGGCAGAATTGGTAATCAACAAATCACAGTAAAAAATATAGTAAATATGCACTGCATACACACACTACACACTGTGTGTGACAGAGCGTTAGCTCAAGTTCAAAAACTACCACAGGAAGAAACAGTGGGTTCCCACCCGTCTATAGTTAGTACTCATCGATCGAAGCACTCAAAAGGCGCAGAAACCTAGGTTACAGCCAAGTAATTACTATTCAGCTGCGATTTTTTGTCATTCTACGACAAAAAAAGCATCTTCACGCCCATATCACTGAAGATGTAGGCAGAGGCACAACCAGGTCAACCACGACTAGCCGAAGACACTAAGTCCCACAACGTGATAGGTGGCAAGCCTATCGTTTTACATTTCCAATCTCGAACTACATTTTTTTTATTAGAAAATTGGAAAAACCCATTTTTTGCTGCCAGACCCGGGATTCGAACCCGGGATCTCATGCAGTCAAATCCAACAAATGAATCGCTAGGCTACAGAGGCGACTAGGTATCATCCTACGAAAGGTAGAGACATAACTATTGGCGACATGTACACTAGATAGCTGTCTATATAAACTAGATTAATGATAAAGTTTATGTGAGTAAAGTTCATATCTTATGCTGCACCTAAGTAAAGCTGCCCATACGAATCCGGTACTAGCCCCTGCGTGTGACTAAATACCGGTCACTGACATACCCACAAAATTTAGAATACCCAGTCACATATTATCTAATCCCGCCGATCAGATAACGGTGGCAAACGCGAGACTCCCTCCCAACTTTGCTCGTCCACAAAGTCCAGTGTAGTTGTAAAAACCGCGAGGTTAATAACATGTTAGCCATTATAAATATGAAGAAAACTTCAAACTGAGTTAGCTGTGAATATTTTATTCAAATTTCATCCACTCCATTTGCAATTTTGTATGCAATCTATTTAAATTAACAATGCAAAAAAATTGGAACACAACTCTAAACAACGATATCGGAATAGCGTTTTCATGTTCTCCAAATTGAATGGGTTTTAAACTACTAAAATTTCAACAGATTGAGTGTATAATATCTGTGTGCGTTGAATTTTAGGAAGCCATTGTTCACGTATTTTCAATGGTGTGAAACAAAGGGAATTACAACAATATTATGCTTTTGTTTTATATCTGTGTTGAAAATGAAATGTTTTGAGTTTCCTGAATATTTCATTAATTCAGCAACCTAATGCAAAATATGATAATGCAGAATACAAAAAACCTGTGTACAGAATATGAATAATTACCGTTTTTTATCTCAAATGTAATGGCTACTTATCTATAGGTAAAGAAATTAATCTCCATTCCGCGTGGTCCTCAATGGATGAATTTTGTTATTTTTTTGTTGCGTTAGGCGGTTTTGTAAAGATAAATTTTGAAAAATTTCGGGGAAAATAAGATAAACAATATTTTAGTTTTTCCCCATAAGTTTACAAACTGCAAGTAATGTCAAGTGATACAAAGTTAGCAGGATCGGCTAGTATTAAACTACATTGCAATAATTAGTATTCAATGTTTTTGCTTTTTAAACATTGGAAACCTATATAGAACGTTTCGTGTGTGTAATTAATCAAATTGATAATATTTATAAAAAACAAAAGTTAAATTTTTTCTGACCTAGAATGTAGTTAAATAATGGTCGGGACCATTTTTTTATATTAAAAAAAGTTGTCTGTACCTGTAATAGTTACTAAGATACGAATTTAATGTAATATAAAAGTTTACCAAAACTTTTAAAACAGGTATTTGCATACTATTTATATGGCGAAGTAGCAAAGTACATATCTTGCCTTTGATACCATTATGAAGGTACAGTGCCCTTCATTCAATAAATGCTGTTTTATTCGGATTTACGATTTCGTCAATTTTCCAAGCGTCGCTCGGTTCGGCTTTGTCTGGTACGCATTATCCTTCTTCCTGCTTGGCAGCTCGTAACAGGCGAGCTTAGGCTATAGACGTCAACAAGATCAGAGATGAAAGATTGCTATGAAACCACGTGCCTGGTGAGGGATCCTTTGCCGTACCTATTCCTGAAACCATACTATAATGTCATATCTCAGCTCGAAGTGTAGGGTAGCTGGTAGACTTGCTCGATAGGCTCAATAACTCGATTCCATTTCTGAAACTAACCTGCGAGATAATTTTTTGTAATTAGTTTTGGTATAGCCATTATTACGGAGGTTTTTGGTGATTTACTTAATACCCGAACTACAATTATGTAAGGCACAAGCGGGTAAAACCACAGATAACGAAAGTAATTAATAAAACAATGCCCTAAAATTCCCAACGTAAAGAAGAATAGAATAAAAAATAAAAGATGATCTTTTCAAAATTACTCTCTCGCCCGCGAAAGGGACTACAGAAATATAATAATAAAAGAGGCAAAGCATTCAAATGAATCCATTCTCTCGATGGTAATAATACAGCTTATTTTATCGCCTCTCAGTTTTAATATTTTTTAATGTAAATACAGAAAGCGTCATCGTATTTTAGTAGCCATAATGTAGGGTAACCATTGCGAAAAAAGATCGCAGAAATGTACCCTTTGTTTTTTCGTTTTGTGCGAATATATTGTTAGCGTTTGCTGTAAATGTAAAAAAATATGATATTGCATATTTTTAGAATTTCAAAAGTGAATGTTAACGAAAGTAATTTTATGGTTTCTTTGTCTTAATACATAGATACATATCTTCACGTCAAGTCCCTTACGGGTTAGGCAGAGAGTTCTTTGTGTTAATGCGTCGTTATCAAGTTCAATATAGAAATTGTATGGTAAAACATAATATTTGTAAGTTTGTAAGCGATGAATGCGTATTTTCAGAATTTTAAAAGAGAATGTTAACGAAAGTAATATTATAATTTATTTGTGTTGATGCATCGTTATTATGTCTAATACTAGAAATCGTATGGTACAAACATAATATTAACATATGTATATTAAGTGATATGTTTTTTGTCCGCGATGGACTCCTAAACTACTTAACCGATTTTAATCAAATTTACACACCGTGTGCGGTTTGATCCAACTTAAAAGATAGGATTGCTTACATCTCAATTTATGATAAACAAATACCATCCAAGCGAAGCCGGTACAGGCAGCTACTATTGATAAATATTAATTTACACTTCACGTCGTTTGGTCGCGATAAATTCCTAAACTGCTAAACCGATTTTAATTAAATTAGCATACCGTATGTAGTTTGATTCAAATTGAAAAATAGGGTTACTTACATCTCAATTTATCACGGGTAACAACTAGAATACGTACAGGCTTAGGTGGCAAGTAGACAAATAGATTTTGCGATAGTACGAACGAAAACACACATTTTATTAGTATGACTCTTTTTAACCGACTTCAAAAGAGCGGGAAAAGGAATTTAAACTACTAATTTGATGTTGATGAAATTTATGTGGTAATAAAATATTTGGGGTTAGTTTTATGCAGTTTCACTGTGCTCAATTAATTTCGAAAGTTTATCATTTGCATTCAAAACATAATATATTGAACTCCAATTCCAATTATATAATTATATTATTATTATATTAATTGTAGAGACCTGGTGAGTTTTGGTGAGTATAGGCGACATGGTAATACTAATGTAGATAAGACGTCGTTGAAGTCTACCACCTAGAGAGAAGGTGGTGTGAGAATTTTACTTAACTAAATCAAATTGAAAATTTAGATTCAGCACTATTTTCGTTAATCATATATCAGCTACTTAAGCTTAATATAGTATCTTCACACCCGTATCCCCGAAGAGGTAGATAGAGGTATAACCAGGGCACCCATGATTAGCCTAAGACACTAAGTCCTACAATGTGATAGGTGGCAAACCTATCGACAACCAGGCACATATCCAATTCCGGGCGACGTTATCTTTATTAGAAAATTGAAAATACAAATATTCTACTTTTTTAGTTGCCCGAACCGGGGGTCAGAACCCCAATATGTTAAGTCGGACGCTGGAAAGCTAGACCACAGAGGCGATAAAACCAAAGTATGTTTCTTTTTGAAGGTTTTTAATCAATGATACAAATAAATATTTTTTTTAAACAGACACCAATTTTAAAAAAAAATCTACGAGATTGCTTAAGCTTAATATGATATAATTAGCCCATATAGAAGTAGATAAATAACATAGCGAGTAATATGTTGAGCAGATTAACTTATTTGAAATAATAGTTGAAAAAAATACCCTTTCTTTTTTTGCTATCTACAGAATAATATCTTATGTCGCTTGAAATAACAAACAAACATAGTCACATGGAACCGAAAGAAAGAGCAAGTGAAACCGAGTCCAGAAAAAACGTGTTAACCCTACAATATTGAGATTGGTGAACATAAATATAATACAGAAACGGTCACGTCGAGGTTTTATCCGCAAATTAGTTTTAACGGGTTTTACATTACTATGAATTTATCACCAAAACATTACCGAGTAGTGGAAACAAAAAATATTGCGATGGATATAATAGTAATAACTCTAGACAAATCACACAAAACAATCTAACAGATATGTAAAAAAACAATCTTCACGCCCATATCCCCGAAGTGGCAGAGGCACAACCAGGGCACCCACGACTAGCCGAAGACACTGTGATAAGTAGAAAGCAAAGTATCCAATCTCCGACTTTATATTGATTAGAAAATTTAAAATACACTTTTTTTTCGATTCAAATCGAGTTAAGAATAAAAAATTTTATTGCTTGCATAAGTAACTGATAAATAATAAATAACTTTTTCCAATTTTCTAATAAAAAAAAATGTTGGTCGGGGTTGGAAATGTGCCCGGTTGGCGAAAGGCTTGCCACCTATCACATTGTGGGACTTAGTGTCTTCGGCTAGTCGTGGGTGCCTTGGTTGTACCTCTGCCTACCTCTTCGTGGATATGGGCGTGAAGATACTTTTTTTTTTACTAAGTACCTATTTGTGCTATTAAATAAAAGTAACAAATTTACAATCTCAAAACTACATAGGTAGGTAACTGTTGGTAGGCGACAGAGACAGCCCTATCTCATGCTTACGTACCGCGCTTCTGTAGGAACTTATTTCAAGGACACGGCCGAGTTACAATACTGTATAGATAATACTACCGTGGCTATGTAAATTATAGTAAAATGTGTATTACATATTTAAGAGCAGTAAATTGCAAAAACCGACTCCAACTGTTTTATTGGGTACCATTTCGCGATTTAATATTTCTTTTTCGAAATATAGCTAATGGTTCCAAAATGACCCTACATGAAATTTATCAACATCCCACTTTTTGAGTTACAATTAATAATGTACACTTTTTTGAGTAACACTTAGTATTAAGTATAACTCAAAAACCACTAGTCGGATCATGATAAAGCTGATATGGAACCTCGGAAGCATGACCTATCTTTCTAAAAAAGAATCATCAAAGTTTGGTTGGCCATTGGCCGAATAATCGCGTAACAAACATACACAAAACATACAGTCGAATTGAGAACCTCATCCTTTGTTGGAGTCGATTAAAAAATGGGACGAGATAAATACTTTCAGTTAAGAAAAAGTATCCTATATGTATGTACTTTGGTGTAAAATGTAACGTAACAATTTTATCGAAATTAAAATTTTATGCATGGCTCATTAATGACAGGAAATACAGTTTTGCAGCATCTCCTTTCGAAGAATCACAAGATAATTCACGTGGTATTGAATCAGGTGATGTGAATGGTCTCAACTCGCAAATCAGCTGCCTGGCAATTTTCCAGATATATTCCATGTTACGAGATATTTCCCATTAAACGGTAAATTATCAATTTAGTCTCTAGTCAAGTAAATCATCCGTATTTATAAACATATATGTATTATTTACCACCTGACTCGCGAACTTCGTTCGGCTACACAGTTACGGACAGTTTATGTAGAAAAAATTAAAGTGTTTTTTTTTATATTTTTCTAAATCTTATTCTGAATTACAGATTTATAATAATTGATACCCCATACGAACTTTCACCCTCGATTTCAGATCTTCAAACATATTTCACCCAATTTTTTTTTGAAAGTCTACTAAACACACGTCTTTCACATTCATGGTATTAGTATAGTTGAAATTTATAAGTTCAAAAGTCAGCTAAATATGTCCTATATACTACAATGTTCCTGCACATTCCGGGTGTCAAGTTATAAAAGTTGGTACGATTTATAGCTACTGCGAGTTTCTTATCAGTCACTTCTAAACTCATAAATTTATGAATGGGAAACATTGACTGAAAAATCAGCAAAGCATATCCTCTAAAGAAATCCTCCATTGTGGAGTCTGGGAATAGGTTAAACTTTCTGAAAAATATTTCACTTAGTGACAGTCACGGTGTTAGTGAATAACAACTTAAAGTTATTTGGTGGGAAAAGCGGTGGTCCAATTGGTACCGGGGTGAAAAAAATCCTATCACACTTGGTGATGTGTAGTTATGAATTCACTTAACACAAATGTCCCTTTGCACTTTTCAGTTTCTCGTGTGCTTTGGCTTCCTCTATACCACAGATTAATATATATTTCCTAGTACTCTATACCGAAGAGTAAAGTATTTATAACGAAGGTCTAGACTGTGCGATCTCAGATTTTTGATTTTTTTATATTTTTTGCATTTCTCACGAACTCCGATACTTTTGGCTTGTGTCACACGGATAGTAATTATTACTTTTAGATTGGATTGGAAACATCATTTTATGTAACAT
>NJDC01000893.1:51084-69024 GCA_002245475.1 Calephelis virginiensis | reverse complement strand
AGGATTAGGAGCTTTGTAAGCGCAGAGACTGCCTTGTGAATGTCGGTCTCGAATTCATGCATTGATTCTAAATCCTTTACGTCCAAGGACGACAAATGAGGTAGACTTAATGTATGTATCAAAGGGATGCAAGGGATTGGTCAGTTTGTTAAGGATGTGTCAGACGTCCATTATGTGGTAGGTTTTGATGTCAGTTATTTCATATACAGTGTTTGACAGATAACCTAACGGGTAAGGAGCTGTTATACGATAGGTTTTGCTGTCAGTTGTAGAGCAGTCAGTGAATTGACAGACGAATAAACTGGAATGTATAGGTGACCGATGTTTATATAAAGCTGAGATACGAACGCCTATACACAAAAAACTCTGTGAAACTTGGTTATAGAATATCTTAGGTTGTCTTATTATTTATTGTCTAAATTTATTTATTTATTGTGTTATTGTCTAAATTATAGTATATTTCTTACTGTGTATTTAAAAAAGGTAATTAAAAAAGACGGGTTTCACTCCGGGAGTGCCGGCAGAAGTAAAAGCTTGAATATTAACGTTGTGCATTTGTGATATTTTGGAATGGTAAGGGAATAATTTTGCACGAATTGCTTTAATTATTATCAGTATGAAAGTACTATCATTTATGTGGTAGAATACAATATTTATTTATTGCGCTATTGTTTACAAACATGACAACTCGAACATTCGCGCAAGCACCCTGCGTTGTCTTACGAATTTTCGATCTGACGATCTGACATGAGTTTAGAAGTTTTTACCCATTCCAAAAAAGTACCCAACGCCGCTAAAGAAGTTTTCGCTTCAAAAAATTAGAACTCGTCTATTACAATTCATGGATAAGTCTTTGGTTTGTCATCTTTGTTTTCTAGAGTAATCCCTTTGTGGAGTATGAAATTCGTTGTGCAGTGGCTATTTGGTCGTGGGGACATATTAGTTTATCAAAGATACTAGCTTAAATATTTTGTCTTTGGAGAAAGTGTACAAAATATGTTTATTATTTATTTATTTTAAGAGTATGGAAAATAGTTTAAAGGAGGTTTCAAGTGATGTCCGATGGAATATTGTGGGAGGTTTAAGGTGGTTTCAGGTCTGGAAGACGATGTACAGATCAAATGTTTCCGTTTCGCAACATCGTAGAAAAGCATCTGGCCATGGCCCAGACGGTTTTCTGTGGTTTTATGGATCTCGAAAAAGGGTTTGATAGGGTTGCAAGTAAGGAAGTTTAGGAATATTCAGCAGATTATGGAATAGACGGGTCCTGGCTGCGTGCAGTCTATGTACCTATTAAGATTGTAAAGCATGTGGTGCAGGTGGACGATAACATATCGCCTTGGTTTGATGTTCACAACCCTGCTTGATGCCAATGTTGGCATCAAGCAGGGTTGTGAACGTCTTTAAAGGTTCAGGTCAATTAATATGGGAATGCGTATAAGTGACCAAGTTGTGAACTATCTACTTTATGCAATAATGCGGGGTTCTACTCTATTTCACTTGCAAAAAAGCAAACCAAAGTAAGTAAGTGTTTGAAACTTATATTATAAGTTAAAAAAATGATGTTATAGCTGTGTCACTGCTCTGTAGTCAGAGTCATGCAGCTATAAACTGCTTTTGGAGGAACACCCCTTACAAAGAACTGATGCCATTTCCAATGACTCACTCCTTGTATCGGCCTCTCTTTCAGAGAGCCTTGTGAAGTCACTTTAAAAAATAAAAAATAAAAGAAAAGGTAAGAGAAATATATCCGACTCTCTCTATTATACCGGGCGGTACATTGCAGAGAGTCGGATATATTTGAAAATCACATCAGTTCTTTTTGAGGACCTCCAGTAGGGGTCTATAGTTTCATGATTCGGAATATTAGGCTTACTGTGCAAAACTGCCAGCTGCAAAAATATATATGACATGACCCTAAAATTAAATGTATTCGAAACCCCGACAAAATTTCTAAGAACCATGTCGATCATGTTAGCTTTCTAATAAAAAATCTGCATTGATGTTATACATGGTAAACTTACACACACAAACACACCCCCTTAATCTGATATTTCGTCTTTAAAAAAATGAACATTTAAAAGAACTTGATTCATATGAAAATGAGATAAATATCCATTTCACCCCAATATGACACTACAACGTTAACTTCTAACTTTACAGATTTACCAAAATATAACAATCTAAAAATGCCTTGAAAACTACCAATTGAAATATCTTTTCATAAGATAGACCATTATTTTTGACTTGTGCTTTAAATTTGATAGTTTATGAATGTTACATTTTTTAACCGACTCAAATAAAACTCCTCTTCCTTCTTTTGTTACCTGTTTTTTTAATTTTTTTTGTATATTTATAACACGATTACTCCGTCAATAGCTAACCGATTTTGATATTTTTTTTGAAAGATAGGTCATGATTTTAAGTGATCCCATATTAACTTTGTCTCGTGGTTTTTGAGTCCTACTTAATAAAACGTAAAAGTTTCACTTATCTTGATGCGTAACTCCAAATTGCCAAATATATGTGGGACCAATTTGCTATCTCTCCAAAAAATAATTATCCTGGATACCCTATGAAGTAGTTGGAGTCGGTATACTGCACTTAATTACATGGTTTCAACCAACCATCGACCATACATCCCAATGTGTGGTCGATGGTTACAACACACGTATTTAGAAAAAAATGTTACGGGTATACCATTTAATGTTACCATGTACGTTGAATATATACTTATACTGCTAATGAAATGTGTTCTATCACCAGTGTTGCCACCTTGGTGGTTTTCCACCAGAACTAGCGCTTTTTCAAGGTTTCTGGTGCTACTTTTTCACTATTTAGCGCTTTTATTTTTTCTGGTGGTTTTTAGTGTTTTTATGAAAACGGAATCTATCAACACTTAATTGGAAGGGAAACCAAATTTCATTCCAGATATTAACAGTTACGCACAGGTGTCAATATACAAAGATATAAAGATGCTAATGCCGAGCGATAAAGTACATAAATTAAAAAAATGTCACCAGATTTTGATAACATATTTTAAAAAGTTTATGTCAGTGTCATTTGAGAAACTATTATGGAAAAATCAAAAATAAAAATTACAAACAGTATTAAAGTATCTTCGCTACTCTAGCTAATATTATTAAATATCTATAATATAACCTGTAATAACAGAGGTAAATTGATATTTGTGAATGCCTAAAAGGGATTAATTGTTTGTTTAAGTATATATAAGTCGAGGTATATAATTTGTGTAAAATTCTTATAGAATAAATAGTTTTCCAATGAGTAGTTGTTTTTAATTTGCCATTTGAAGTTTAGTTTTGATGAAATACTATTTTTCCAGTTATTTATTAGTACATTACTATATGTATATCATTGAAATTTTAGTTTGATCTTGATATTCATATAAAAACAGTAAACATACTTATGAAAACAAAACTATTAAGTATGTTTTATGGCTTTTTTGACGCAATTGTTGGCATTCCTAAGTGAAGTACCTTTTGACTGGCAATACTGAGTCAAATTGTGTGCAGACTAATTAAAAATCAACTGGCTACTTTTGCTCGAACCATCGACTACGAAGACGATTAATGGGCGGACAGAATAATGACGTTTAGAATATATAAGAACTAGCTGCTACACCCGCGGCTTCACCCGCGTAGTCTATTTATTTGATATTTAACTCTCCAACGTTACCCGTTGAAATTTTAAGATGAAAAACGGCCTACGTACTTCTTCAAACTTTAATCTATTTTTATTTAAATATCATCTAAAAAGTATTACACGATGATGTTCTGAAAATAATAAATTTAGAAAGTAGTGCACTGGGCACAACCGTTCCATAAGGAGTCAACCACGCGCATACCACGCGTCTGTGTCGCACGGTCTTTAAACTATAGTGTTAACGTAGTGATTATTTTCTATTTGATAGTGTTATTTTAAAACTGCGATATCTCCTAAGATATTCAATCAAATCGAGTGATGTTTAATGCAATTTTGTTTTAAATTAAATACTTGTGGTGAATGACGTATTTTTTTGGATAAGAATTAACGTCGTGTTTATAAAATAACCTTCGCAAATAATGCATTATTTTGAAACAAATTTGGTTAGCATAAAAAAAGGTTATAGTGAGCTAACCTTAAAAGATAGAAATGTGCTGACGCGGATTTTTTTTAGGACTTTTAAAGGGGAACAATTCTTTCGTACGTCATGATTTTTAAGAAACTTTCACCGTTAACGCAGCGCACGCTCTCAGTAGGAAAAAATCCCGCGATTTTAAAACATTTATCAGTGGTGGTCCGCTCCTATTGATCTTAGCGTGATGATGTATAATAGCCTATAGTCTTCTTCAATAAATGGACTTTCTAACACTGAAAGTTCAAGCAAACAAACAATCAAACTCTTCAGCTTTTAAATATTGATATAGATAGTATAGATTTTGGTTCTAAGCTCTTACAAAAAAATAGAGACTGCTTTCATACCAACTTAGTCATAAAAGGCGAGTTTCGGTTCATTTTATTAAGAGAAAAATCTGGAAAATGAATTTGTCTATACTAAACACATTTAGCGGTGACGTGGTTTTGCACGTTTCCATGTTTATATTCTTTTATAATAAGATTGATAAGTATACTTTCGATTAAATTATCGCTATAAAAAGTAACGTATGTTCTTTCGTTCCTCATTAAGTGTCTAAATACAAATTTTCACTGTTATATTTTCAAAACTTACGATTTTCCATACAAACACTCATCACCCCAATTTGTGTTTTTGTTTTGTTTAATTATCTTTTTACTTTTTACTTTTGGTAATGTTTTTACCCCAATTTTCGCAATAAAAAAGTAGCCTTTGTTCTTTCGTTTATCATAAAGTGTCTAAATACAAAGTTTTACTGTTACAGCTTTAAAAATGACGAATTTCCATATGAACATTCATCCCCCTTTTTTACCCAATCTCCTATATTTTTTTACAATAAAAAGTAGCCTTTGTTATTCCTCAGGGTCTATTATATCTCTGTAACAAATTTCATCAAAATAGGTTCACTGGTTTAGGCGTGAAAGCGTAACAGACAGATAGACAGATATTAGTGTGGATAGTTTGTAATATTATTATAGTATTTAATGGTTAAAAGTTAATTGTTGATTATTATATTCATTTGCGTTATAAACCATATTTAAATATCCTCCTAGTAAATTAAGTTTATATCAGAAGTGGGATATAATTAATTTGTCACGTCCTATATAGTAAATTATGGGTAGGAAACGTAAAGATAAACGTAAGCGTGGCACAAAACGCGTTAGCTCGTCTAGTAGCAGTGAGTCGAACTCCAGTTCCTGCAGTAGCTCAAAAACACTGCCGCTTGTGTATTTATTGTGTAATGAGTACATGTGGACATCATGGTTATGGAAGGACTGGAAGGAAAGGTTATCCAATACATTTAGAGTAAAGCTAAACATGTTTAATTTACTTAAAGACATTATTGATAGAAAACCGATTGAGAATCAATCCTCATATGACTTTTTTTGAACAGAAATCAAATATTGATATGTTTAAATTTCACTGAAAATGATATAATTTCTTTAATATTAAGAAATATTGGTGACAGTAATATTACAGCATCCGTTGAAGCTAGTGTTTTTAAATCGTGAGAAAGTTTAGCTGCGTTTCTGCTCAGTAGTACTCGCATTTTTAAATTAAAATCCGGCTTACAAACTCGTAATAATTATCATGGCTGTAATCGTGACAGAGACACAAAGTCAAAACGTTATCAGTCAAATATCAGTATCAAATGTGAGCACCGGGTTGACGGTGACAAACCAAACGAACACAAATTTACATGAAACCGTGGATTCGAATTGATAATTGGAAACCGATTGACGAATCGGTATAATAAAGAAAGGCGTGTTGGCAAGGTAACAATATAGGTGTGAATTTATGCTTCATAATTTTATTGATCGATGAACTTGATGGAGGAGTAGAGGCAGCTGGTCGCTCGGCATTAGGCGCTGGGCGCAAGAGACGTCTTTGTCGCCGAGACTGGCGGCCACCTATCACATTGTAGGATTTAGTATCTTTGGGTTGGCTTCGGCTGGTACCTCTACCTACCTCTTAGTTCATAAGGGCCTAAGGGCATATATTTTTTTTAATTTGTTCGTTTGCAAAGAGCAATGATTGTGAAGGAAGGTACGCCTGTACGACCGTGACATTTGGCACTCGATACTCTGTACCCACTCCACAATGTGCACAACTCCAATATGTATACGTAAATTTTCATTATAATTATTATCCAGCTTCGTCAGAATCGTCAGCATTTAAAAAAAGTAAATTCTTTGTGTTGAACTTTATAACACCCCTATTTTTCCGTTGGAGCTTAAATTGAGACGACTAAAATTAGATTGTGAAACATAATTTATTTTTTTTTAAATTATTGTCTATTTTTTTTGTTAATGTCCCTCCTGTTAAGTTTATAGAATAGCCCGTTTCAATTTATCTACAGTAGTTGAGTATATTTATGAACATATTTAGGAAATTTAGATTGTCGCCTATCGCTAATCTTGGGTGATCTAGTACCTCTGCCTTCCTTTTGGGGAGATACAGATGCGAAGATTTTTTTAAATTTACTTTCTATTTACTAGGCTGTATTGCACTTGTACGGCCTGTGTCTACTTGTCTGTCTCTGGATGATGCCAAATGCTGATGGATTCTTACTTTTTGAATGCTTAATGTATTTTTTTATAGAAGAGGAGGCAAACGAGCAGGTGGGTCACCTGATGGAAAGTGATCACCTCCGCCCACGGACATCCGCAACACCAGGAGTATTACAGATGCGTTGCCGACCTTTAAGAAATGAAAACGCTCTTTTCTTGAAGGTTCCTAAGTAATAATCGTTTGGGAATACCGCCCTCAGTAACTGACTCCATAAAGGTGTTATACGGGGTAAAAAATGTCTTCCGAATCGCACAGTTATAGATCGCCACGCATCGAGATGATGGGCATGATACATTACGCTCTGATGCGATGTCCGAAAAAAAAAACACATTTTCTTTTACTGCCCGATACGGGGGACCAGTCAAACGCTGGACTGCTAGACCACAGAGGAAATTAAGATAAAGGGTGGCGATAGAGGATAAAGTAATAGTTAAAATAAAACAAGTTTTCTTTAGCAAACCACCAACCACCAAACCCGAACAGTATTTTATAATAAATCAGAGTTCCATGTGAAATGGTCAAAGTTTGAGTAATTCAAAAGCTTTATGCTTATTAGATATCCCCAGAGTCCTAAAGCAGAACTATCTGCATCTAAATGGGTGCTTGAACAAAACCGCAAGTATATTAGAACATCCTAAGAGCTTGTAACATGTAGCTACACGGTATTCAGTGGAATTACATACAATCCAAAACTATTAACATGTATATGGCGTATAATTTGCATTCAAATAGAGTTAGGATAATTGAGAATTAATTTTGGAGGTGCTCTACGAAATAAGTTATTATAACCGAAATTCTATTTGTTAATACCGTTAAGCTTAATCGCGTATTAAAGTTATTATGTATATTTTATGCAAAACATATAATCACATGATTTCACGTGTGTTTTAAAATTATTTGTTTCTCTATTTATCTTTGATTGGGATAAAACTATTCTAGTTTTTAGTTTGATTGAAAATAGGAAGTCACGAAATTTAACCTAAATCGGTTCAGTAGTTTTCGTTTGCCCCAAACATACAATGCGACAGGAGGATCTGCGCGTAAAGTTTTTTGTTTGAAGGTTATTCATGACATTGTAACTTTTACCTTTTCATTTTGAACTTTCTTGATATTGACTATTTAAAAAGTATGGATTCATTAAAAGCGCTTCCATCCCATTTCAAGGTAGGTGTGTTTTTTTTATTTTTTGGCAACCTTTTCTATATTATTTTTTGGTTTCAAACAATATAATACGTACATTAACGCGTCTGTGCTATAAAAAATACACGAGAAATATAAGTCTAGGTACAAAACCGCCTCTATTAAAAATCTTAAATCTTCAAAAGCCTTTATTGCGACTCGACAAATCACAGCACCGTTCAACAGAATGTTAAGGCTCTTGATTTATATAGCTGCAAGATTTTTGTGTTTTAGTTCTAAATAGAAAATTGTCAAATACTGGAAATTAATATGAATGCTTCAGTAGAAGGAAATAAGTCAAAAAAAGGTTTAAGTTTCATTTGCTCTGTTATTGGTCCTATTTGTTCACTTGGGGTAGATCCATCCTGTTTCTTAATTGATATTGTGTATTTAAATAGAGTTTTTTTTGGTTTTCATTACTGTATCTGTAATTAAATATTATTATTGTTCTTATTTTTACTTGTGACATAATGAAACTCCCGAATAATAACCACTTCCAATTTAATGCTTGCAAAAGGTGTAATGTTACGAGAGTAACGAACAATCCGGGCTGGATTATTTTTTTCTAAAAGGAGAAATCTGTTACAAGAATGACATCAGAGATAGAGAGATTTCTAGTTTGAAAGTTGGAAGTTATTGATATTGACTGATTGATCAATTATACTCTAGCAAGCAACAGATTATAAGATAAAGCTTTTAAAATAGGTATTACATTATATCATATATATGTAGGTAACATTATCACTAACACATCTGCTAGCTTGCAGCACAAACTATATCTTACAATATGTTTAGATTCCTACCAAATAATCATGAAAATTTAATAAAAACGGTAAAGCCGTTTTGCAGGAGTTCATCCACAAATACTGACATATTTTTTTATTTGTTGAGAATTCTAGAAAATTTCTCAACTTTCTTTATAAAGGCCTGTTTAGTGTTTGGTTTCAATTTAGTTGGAGAATGATATTGGCAGCAATCAGTAGGGTTACTCTTACATCTCGATATCATGCGAATTAGAAATTCAGATCGTTTATTCATTTTAGGTACATTTGAACAAAGCACTAGCGGATTATTAACATTTAATTACAAAAATGATTAGCGAATCCGATAAAATAATTTGTGATTTAGCTAAATAAGTACGACAAACTCGATTCCAATTTGTAAAACAGCATGAATCGAGCGTCAAGAGTAACCCTGCAGGTCAAGTGAAAAATACTTTAAACAGAGATTGTCCGTATGGTGATACATCTTATTGATTTGCTTCAGTTGATTGCGCGCATTAGTGTATGTATGAAATGACATTGTATTTTTCATGTTAATTTTGAAAATAGTGTGACTAATGAATTTACTAATAAATATTAATAACTGTTAATCTATATATTAATACGTGATGCCAAAACTTTAGACCCTTTTTTACGAAAATTGCGCGAACGGAGGAGTATGAAATTTGGCACACTTATAGTTTATGTGTAGAAGTGCTTATAAAATATAATGCTTATAATGTACATTAAATCAATAAATAAAACATTACCCACATTACCATACATTTGACACACACAAACAAATATATTGATGATAACGATAAAAGATCTCAGATGGCGCACTAAAAGTTTGGAAACAAAGTAGTTGGTCTTGAGATACGAAGATGGCGTTCTTATCAACAAGATATTAAAATTTATTATGGTAGAATTTCGACCAACGGGCGACCACCCATTATCATAAATAGGTCCTATACATAACTATCTACTCATTTAAAGTCCAGACGAAATGGAAGCTACTTAGGATTTTCGTCTAGAAAAAAAATATAATATAAAAGACTGAAAGTCAAGGCCAAGCTATGCATGAATACTAACATGTAAATAAGACCGCAGTGTGTATGAATGAAGTACGAGCTCATTAGCAAAGCTGGTGCCGACACGGTGGCTTTTTTGTAAGTCATGCTTTTTAAAATACCGTTTATTTATGTTAAACATATTCATAGCAATTAGCTAAAGGAACCAATCTCCATTAGGAGTCGGTTGTTTTGAATAATGATATTCGTCTGGCGGTCTGGCGAATTAGATTAGGTTATGGATTAATAAACATTAAAAATGTTAACGAGCAAGGAATTTTCAGGAATTTTTTTAATTACTTTCAAGGTCAGAACGTGATGACCTCATCACTCGTTATTGTAATGATCTAGTATTTTGGAATATTATATTTAATTCACTAGTGCAGTCTGTCTATTAACATCTGTTATACTTGTACATTAGACTGGCGGTTGACATCTATATATATGTAAAAATAAATCGCTGTGCGTTAGTCATGCTAAAACTCGAGAACAGCTTTACCGATTTAGCTAATTTTGGTTATGAATTATTTGTTCAAGTCCATTGAAGATTTCAAAGATAAGAAAAAAACTGAATGCAACATTTTAATTTTTCCCACACCAACTAAACGGGTGGAAGGAAGTTCGCCGGGTCAGCTAGTTTCTAAATAACTTATGCCCATTTGATTTTCGCCATATTTGTGCGAACTAGTATGCGTCAATGAGTCAGATGAGAATGACGTGCAATGGACTCACTTAAATTGTTACCGTCGTCTTAGCTCATTCTATTACACATCTTCTTATAACGTTAGTGCTAGTAGTTATATTCTAGTTTGGAGGTTTCAGTAAACTTGCAGAAAAGGCACTATTTAACCTGTTTTTTTTGTTACAAAGAAGGAGGGGTAAAATGCAAACGGGCATTTTAATTTGATGACAGATAAAATAATATTTTGAGCCGAGCGAAACTTTGAAAAACCAACTTCAATTTGATCTTTACGTCATGAAGTAGTTGTTGTGGTGGTCCGGGCTCCTTTGCAGAACATGCTCTCTGCCTTCCTGCTTGGTAGCTCCTAAAAGGCGAGCATAGGCTTACCGTCACTAGCACCGTGACATCTAACTTGATGGTAAAGCTCCCAGCAATTCGCATATGAAACAAGAACTATATGAAACAAAAATTATCAAAATTGATTTATAGTTTGTTATTGATTTACCAAGTAACGAACAAAGAAATAAATACAAACGAATTGAGAACCACCTCTTGTTAGGTCAGTCAATAATATGTTGGAAACATTCTTGTCGCAGCTTATTTAAAGGCCTGTTACCAATGATTTCAAAGGGAAGTAATATTTATGTCTATGCCTGTTACACAATGGTAAAAATACTCATTTTAAAATTAAAATAAAAGTCTAACTACAAAAGCCAACATAGGCGCGTTAAGAATTATTTTCAACCTTCATTGTAAAAAGAGGGACGTTATAACTGTGACGTATCTGTGTGTGTCTGTCTGTGGTGTCATAACTCTATATAAATAGGTCAATTTCGATGCGTTTAGGTATATTGTTTGAAAGCTGCCCTAACCGCGATGGTTCTTAGCTACATTTTTTGTCGGGGTCTATGAGAACATTTCTTTGTTATTGTTATTTTTTTTATCTATAACATCTATTGCGCCTACCGGCGACGGTTGTTTCTTATGCACAGACTAGTAAGGAAACTACACGTTCCAAGAAGCTAATGGTCTACCTATTACCTTCTTGACACGTTCTTTTATCGTTGTCATGTTTGTCATTTTATTGTCTTCTGAATGTGAACAAGAGCTAGTCTTTGAATAGGCGGGTATTCAAAGACTAGCTCTTGTTCACGTTGAAGTATATATTTTTATAGTTATTTTCGCCTGTGTGGTATAGCGGTCAAGGTGTTGGACTTGACTTCATGAGGTCCCGTGTTCAATTCTCGAAAGAAAATATGTTTTTTTCAATTTTCTAATTAAATAAATTTTCTAATTAAAAAAAATGTGCCCGGTTCGCGATAGGCTTGCCACCTGTCACATTACGGGGTTTAGTGTATTAGACTAGTCGTGGACGCCCTGGTTGTGACTCTGCCTACTTCTTCGGGGAAATGGGCGTGAATATACTTTTTTTATAAGCTTCACAAGTTTATCAATTTGTAAAACTTGTTTCGTAGTTTTTGAAAGAAAAGTGAACAAGCAAACAGACTAACTGACAATCTTTTTATAATCCTTGATGTGAATTCTACGTCCTTTATGCTACATGTACCAGTCATTGTTTAAAAAAAATTACAAGCACTGATTTCTTTCTTTTATTATACGAATATGTATAAATAACATACAAGCTAGCTCTCCTTATCATAGTTTTAGCGAATTGTATCATTTAAAAAGAAACAAAATGGCGGAGACTTCCCTATGCCATAAAAGGCTTAAACCCTTTCAATTTTGTAGATGTTACATGTCTGTGCTGCGCAAATCTACCAAAATGAAAAATAGCACAACTCAATTCCTTTTGTTGAAAACCAATTCGAGAAAAAAAAACAATTAGGCACAATCCAGTTCGGTAATTAAAACGAAAACAAAGTCCATACAATCCAGTCCATATCTCAAAGGCCGATCTGCTTTATCCAATCTATGCATAACATGAATAAAAAATGACAGCAATTTATGCAAGTGCTTTGCAATTTGTACATCAGACCGTTATTCTCGTGGATCATTGAGTGCTCTGTGTGCATTTCTCGTATTCAGATTTCTGTTCAGTTGTATAACAGTAACAGTATTTGTTGATTTTTAGGGTGCCATTAACTACGTGAAAATTAAAACTTTGTTTTCAGTTTACAAGTGACAGGCATCCATCGCTTTGAAATCAATTTCATTTTTATACTTCAATCATCTTGACCGCCTCGTTGGTCGAGTGGCTAGCGTACACGCCTAACTACATCGACCAACCGCGTGGCTCGGGTTCGATTCCCTATCAGGGGCAGGCATTTGTGTGATGAACATTTAGATGTCTGCATTTCCGGGTCTGGGTGTTTACTAAATATATTCTGGTATCTATTTAAGTACTGGCTGTAAGGAATACTGGAGTCTAAGAGAGGCGATGAAAGATAAATAGCTCCATATAAACCTAAAAAGCAAACTGTTTAACACCTGCATACTACCTATCCTCAGGTACGGGTGTCAATCATGGTCCCTCAATCAGGGGACCTCAAAAGAACTAGCAACCTGCCAGTATGCAATGGAAAGGAGCATGCTAAATATTAAAAAGTCTGACAGACTAAAAAAATCGTCATTAGGAACAAAACAAAAATTACTGATGTAATAAACAAAATCAAAAGACTTAAATGGCAATGAGCTGGTCACTTGGTAAGAGGACAGGACAAATGGAGCAAATGGAGCAAATGGGTGACATGGTGGTACCCAATGGAAGGCAACAGGAAGAGAGGCCAACCACATAAAATATGGGATAATGATATTAGACAAGTAGCAGGAGTCACACGGAACAGAGTGGCTTAAGAAAGAAAGGAATGGAAAAGGTTGGAGGAGGCCTTTGCCGACTGCCAAACAGATCTAGGAAAGATAACTAAGCAACAAATATTAGTTTAAACTGTATATTAAGTCCATGACTTCAATGTTAATTCTTTATGTAAGTTTAATAAAATCTATTGTAATAAGTTGAGCGATCTGAATAAAAGGCTATATTATTATAACTATTATTATCTATTTAAGTATTTCTATGTATTATGTAGAATCGTTGACTAACACCCATAACACAAGCATATGATTTGCTTACTTTGGGGTTAGGTTCAATTTGTATGACTTGTCCAGGGATATTTATTTATTTAATAAAATAATAACTCAAAATGGCAAATAAAAGTCTATTGTTAAAAAAATTAGTTGATTTGAAAATGTTATTTTCAAAGTCGGTTTAAAATGTATAGGTTATTTAAATATTTTCTAGAACAATTGGAATGCAGAACAGCCCCGGTATTATCAGCGCTAACGATGTAATATGTGTTTATAATGAGGTTTGCTTGGGCGGGAGCTGAATAATCCTACGTTGTTTGTATGATAAAGCATAATGACTTCTATAAACCTACTGTAATTTAGGACAATGTTATTTTAACAGCTTCCTTTTTTAAATATGGGAATAGATTACGCGGGTCCAACCTTAAAATAAACAAATTGCATGTTAATACAATTTACCTACATTGCTACTTCCTGTTGATTCTGGTGTCCTTTTGGTTTCAAACAGTGTTTGTTATTGTCATGTTCCAGTTCAATGGATAAAGTAGCGAGTAAATTGACTTATATCCTAAAATCCTAACATCAATTTGCCAACGTATTAAAGTCTTTGGTATTTAAAGCCGATGTGTATCCTAACATCAGGAAAACTCGACTTGTTTTTGAATCGACCGACTTGACCAACAAAAAGAGGAAGTTACAGTACGCTAGTATGTTTTTTTATTGTTGTTTTTCTATTCTACGCTATTACTCGGTCAATACCGAATGGTTTTTGATGGTTTTTTTTCGAAAGGTATGATCCAGATGTGGCCACCACAAATTCGATCAAAGCCCAGAATTAGTTTTTGAGTTACATATTATAAAGCATATTTTTTTGTTTAGACGAACTGATAATGAAATCTGAGTCGGTTTTTAGTTTTATTGTGCTTAAATTGCCTATAAATTTCCCCCGGGTTGGTCCGGACGCCTTTGCTGAATAGACCTTCTGCCTTTCTGCCAGCTCGTAACGAGAGCATAGGTTTACTGTCACTAACACCGTGACATCCTATTAGGTGTTAGAGTTTCGCAGCGATTCGCCCGGATTGGTACCACCGCCTTACCTGTTCTTGCCGTCATAACGTCGGTGCTATCAATTGACGTGTTCCGGTTCGGAGGGTTAGTTACCCGGTAAAGTTACTTTTACTCGAGGCCTTGCATCCCAGCCTCAGGTTGTCAACGCACCATTACCACCTTTGGCATCTCTAGGCGGGGTGAATCAGGAAATCCGTCTACTTGTTTGCCTTCCAATATTATTAAAGAAGCTTGTATTTATGAGGATAATAATATATAATATGAAATAAATGATGATGATGACGATTGTTACCTATCACTACATAGTATGAAACAAAGTCGCTTCCTCTGTCCTTATGTTCCTTTGTATGCCTAAATATTTAAAACTACGCAAAGGATTTGAATGCGGTTATTTTAATAGATAAAGTGATTGAAGGGGAAGGTTCATATATATATTTCATAACCGTGCAAAGTCGGGGCGGGCCGCTAGTTATGAATAAATTTAAAATTTAAGAAATCCCAAAATGGTATATTTATCTTACATTTAAATGATCTGTGAAATTTCACGTATCGGTATCAGAAAATGAGCGTAAATTTTCCAATGAAATTTAAATCTTCAATTAACGAATTGCCCTGAGTTTTATTATCCAGGCTATAAAGTGGGCTTCTTTAAGAGAGCAATTGAACTCGATGCCACGCTTTCAACTTATATTACAAAACAAAATCACATTTAAATTATCAAATCAAAACCTGTTAAGTAATATATTAAAATTTCAATATTTGAATTTTGTAAAACCCATGTTTATTTGTTTATGAAATTTATAATAATATAAAACAATATTGACGCCCACGTTCTAGAAGAGGTGGGTAGAGGCACAAAAAGGCCACTTTACGATACTAAAATGTGTATCAACGTACATACGTTCCGTTTTTATATAGGATATGCGTTTTTTTAAAGCGATATTTTTATGTGTACGTACATTGTTATGTCCACGTAACAAAAAAACAAGCACACTAGTAGTTTAGTTTGGAGTTACACCAATTAGTGCATTTAAATTCCTGTGAAAAATGTTACCTGTTTTTAACCAAGTTAAAAAAACGAGGAGGTTCTCAATTCAGCCGGTATATTTTTTTTATGTATGTACACCGATTTCTCCGTAGTGTCTGAACCGATTAACGTAACTCTTTTTTTTGTTTAATGCGGAATAGTTTCGAATTAGTCCCATAAACATTTGATTCAGATAGTCCCACTAGTTTTAATTTTACGAGCATTTTTTCCCAATTTTTTCAGCTATCCCGTTGTTTATCTAATTATTAATATTAATAATTTCGTCAAGGGGAGACTCGATCAAAACCTTACCTGAATAATAAAACATACAAAAATAATGATTTCGAGTCGACAACATGTATCCGCGAAATTCGGATTGTGGAGTATTTTGTTAAATTCTAAATGTGTTGACAGACGAATCATAGTCGCCATCTTGGGTAGTTAATAAACGTTCCGTTTTATACTAGCTCTTGGATACGCCTCACTCTTAACACATTCCTTGCGTTGCGTTATAAAAGTACTGTGACTGTGTAGAATGAAACGTCATGCCAGAAACATTGAGTGAATCACAAAGAACTGTGACTGTATAAAACAAAACGTGTTGCCGGAAACATTGAGTTAATCATAAAGAACTGTGACTGTGTAAAACGAAACGTCTTGCTGGAAACATTGAGTGAATCACAAAGAACTGTGACTGTGTAAAACGAAACGTCTTGCCAGAATTATTGAGTGAATGTAATCAAAATCACAGAATATGTAATAGGTAGTACTAAAATTTAAAACAATTTATCTATTTTTTTTCATATATTTGATATTTTCTATCGTCGGTGCTTGGTAAGACTTCCAAATATGCATATTTTTAAATAATAAAACACTTGTATTGTTTTACGTATCACTTATAATTTATTGTTTTGTAAATAGCCTACCGGTTTCGCTTATACAGCATCATTTGGGCTAAAACTTAAACTAGTAGTAGTAGTAGTACTTACCTACTTACTTCAAATATAATTATTAGTTTAAAGCTTGGCACTGACTTCACACCTACTTTTTAGTAAATGGCGCATATATAATAGGTAGTATATACCTAATATTCAATCTTTATTATTTGTTACTTTTTAGTTTTGAAGTCGGTTTTTATTAACGTAGTGTTTTTATACTAAACTAATATCTATTTTATCTTACTATTACTTATTCGTAAATAAAACTCGTTCTCATAGCAAAGATAATCCTACTAATATTATAAATGCAAAACTCTGTGAGACTGTAAAGATGTTTGTTACTCTTTCCTGCACAAACTACGAAATGGATTTAGATGAAACTTCTCAGGAATATAGTTTATACATCATAATATCAGATAAGTTACAATTTATAAAAAAAATATAATTAGGTACGCGGGTAAAGGCTCGAGTGGAAGTTGGTATGCCATTTTTACTACAGAGTCCTGTTAGTTACATATTTTAACAATGAAGATTACATGCCTAAAATTGCCTCTGTGGGCTAGACCAGGTCCAGGTGTTGGACTTGACTGCATGAGCTCCCGGGTTCCATTCCCGGGTCGGGCAACAAAAAGAAAATGTGGTTTGCCAATTTTCTAATAACATAAAAATGTTGCTCGGGATTGGGTATGTGACTGGTTGGCGATTGACTTGCCACCTATTACATTGTGGGACTTATGTAGTATTAGTTAGTAGTCTTTCTTCAGGGATATGAGCATAAAGATACTTACTTACTTACATGCCTAAAATAATTGTAGGGTTTTTGAGTGTCTATTTAAAGGTCGCTGGTATCTTCGATGAATGGACTGTATAATTAATTAATTAAATATGGACGGCTACTAGTTCTTAGGAAAATGACAGAATAAGAAAGATCCACTAACCTTATCTGGACCGCCTTCTGCCTAAGGCTACGAACTTCTGCTTCCACAAAGTCGTTCTAGTACAACCTTTCTTGTTGGTTGCTTTTGTCCACAAATTAGCACGGCTAATATTGAGGCACAAAATGTTAATGTGAAACGTTCACACAATGGACCCAAGCAACGTATATCTTCGTTGATGGTTCGCGGCGGAAGCCGAGATCAGTGGGTGGACACTATGGAACATCAACAAACTTTATTGCAATGTGCACTCCATTTTAAATTTTAAAATAGAGTGCACATAAAAAACACTTTTTTACAAGTGTCATAAGATATAATTTGAATGTAAATTTTAAATTTGTTTCAACCTGTCACAAATACCAACCTTTCAGAAAACATTTTTGTGTCGTTCGATTGGCAATATCGTTTATGAGACAACTGACAACTACCCTCTTTTAAAATATAAATTTTTCCATATTTGTTGTTGAGAAACACGTTGTTGAGAATTTGTTTTAAAAGATTTACTTCTTTAATCTGCGTTTTCAAA
>NJDC01000893.1:13050-29475 GCA_002245475.1 Calephelis virginiensis | reverse complement strand
TCGCAGTACCGACAATCGCTTGGGAAGAAAGGTTCTCGAGCGGCGGCTTCGCACCGGAGGACGTAGTGTTGGACGACCTTCTACCCCTTAGACTGATGATTTGGTCAAAGTCGCGGGGAGTCACTGGATACAAGCGGCTGGTAACCGTGACTTGTGGCGCTCTTTGTGGGAGCCACATAGGCCTATGTCCTGCAGTGGACGTCCTCCAGCTGATGATGATAATAATTGTGTTTAAGAGTTCAAATTAACACAAATTCGATCCAATTTCCAGTTTCCATGAAATCGAGCCAAATTTTGTTAGTACGAACAAGACGATCAAAGCATTGAAATAATAAATTCAACGAAACCATGTTTGAAAGAAAAATATTTTATGAGACAACTTATTATTTGTTAAATTATATAATTATTAAATTACTGCTTTCAACAGGACTTCATCCGAAATAAATGAAGTAATTCATGTTACTAATATTCTTACAAAATAATAATTTTACATATTAGTATTGATTTTTTTCACGCTAGTTCGGCACAAGTCTTTCAAGATTAAAGTATCTTCACGCCCATATCCCCGAAGAGGTAGGCAGAGGTACAACCAAGGCACCCACGACTAGCCGAAGACACTAAGTCCCACAATGTGATAGGTGGCAAGCCTATCGCCAACCGGGCACATATCCTATCCCGAGCAACATTTTTTCTATTAGAAAATTGGAAAAACCCAATTTTCTTTTGTTGCCCGACCCGGGATTCGAACCCAGGACCTCATGCAGTCAAGTCCAACACCCGGACCGCTAGACCACAGATTTTCAAGATTATATTATTGAGAAGGGTTTTTGACAGCATCATAACTTTACGGCATAAAAATATGTATATTTAGAGGTGAATGGTTTATCGCCTCTGTGGTCTAGCGGTTCAGTTGTTGGACTTGACTGCATGAGGTCCCGGTTACTAATATGGGCGTGAAGATACTTTTTTTTTTAATGGTTTACGGCTTGTCGAGCTTATTATGTTTTTATTATGTTTTTTTTACTTATTATCTCTATTAAAATATAGCTATTAATCACAATAAAGGTGCAACATAAACACGTTAGATTTGTTCTGTACACCAACGAGCCAAGAAAGCGTCTACGCAAATTACTTCTATGAAAACTTTGAACAGTGCGTCTATTGGTAACTAAGATTTCTATATTTGTAGACTAACGGCCAATGTTCATGATGTATCTCTGAAGATAGATTTCAAGCAATCTAGATAGCTGGGTATCCGCCGGTCTATCCTACACCTTATTTCCACATTTACCTTGTCCACAGATATGCTATTAGCAAGCGATAACATAAAAATGGATCAAAATATCAATCTTGGACAGCAAGTTTTGGATTAGGATTGATTATTAATATTGGCCGTAAAGCGCTATAGCTTTCGATATCTCTATTTTTGAACGTAATCTGTTCCAATTCATGGTAAAGGTTCAAATCCCAAATATTACTTGAAGCACTTTCGAATTGCTAAATTTTAATCTGTATGACTTACTATTACGAATATATCTATTTCGAATAATTTAAATCCGGATTTATGAAATTGGTTACAAAGTTGATGTAAACTAAATAAATTTGACTAATGGCAACAGCTTACACTCATGCCAAAGAATTACATGTGATGAATATTATGTTATATCCATGATAGAGATTGATCTGTCTACTGTAGACAATAATCCCGAAATTAATTAAGAGATGCATGATGCTAAATTACTACTGGAGGTTACTCAGTTAACAAAGTTCTGTAGGGTTACTCTTGAGTCTCGATATCATGCGAATTGGAAATTTGAATCGAATATGTCATTTTACTTAGGGCAGGTATTTCTGTGATGAACATTTAAGTGTTTGCATTTCCGGGTCTGGGAGTTTATTAAATTTATTCTGGTATCTATTTAAGTAATTACATGTATTAGTATCGTTGACTAACACCCATAACACAAGCATATAATTTGCTTACTTTGGGGTTAGATTCAATTTGTGTGATTTGTCCAGGAATATTTATTTATTTGTTTATTTCAAGAGTACCTAAAATAACAAACTCTATTTCAATTTCCAATATTTCGTGAATATTGTTTTAAGAGTAGTTCTACTAATTTCATTTCCAAGTGTTGCTGACTCTAATGTACTCACCTCTCTTTCTGAGAGTCTCGAGATGTCAATCACCAATTGAAAAAAAAGAGGTCAGTACATAAAATTAAGTTAGCAGTATTTGGAAATAACGTCAGGTTTTTGTTAGAACTTAGAAGTGTAACTTCCAATAATAATAATATTCATAGGTATATATAATTCTAATAAACTGTTTTAACAATTTCACTATTAGTTAATCGAATTTCCAACTTTTAATAACAAAATTAGAATATATAAGCCACTCGCATATTAGTTGGTAACAAAATTACATAAGTTTTGACATTTTGAAGGCATTGGTATGAAGAGGGTAAAATTATTCATTTTAATAGTCATTTCATTGTGAGGTTAGAGAAACTTGTTTTTTGTAGGATAAGATAGTGAAACACGTTTTTTTATGGTAACAGACGATGCTAAGATACCATAGATTTTAAATGGTTTGCTTTTCTATGGCCACTGTGTTCTGCGCCCTCCAGAATGGGACATGACAGTGCAAATCACTGACATTATGTTACACCACAAGTAAGGAGATGAATGATTGCCCGGATAAGTTACTGCATACCAGTCATTTTGGTACTGGTACATTTAACGTATGTTTGCCTCTTACGAGTACGAGCTGATAGGTAAACCGTCTACTGAACTCGGGAACCAGACTAACACGAAAGTAAACATGTGTGTGTATTCTTCCCGTGTTGGTCTAGGTCCTCTGAGTAGAATAAAACATCTGTCTTTGTGTCAGGCAGATCGTAAGAGGCGAGCTCAGGTTAAAATGTAGGTAATTACCGGGTAGGGATCAATCGCTTTACCTATTCCTGCAGCCATAATGACTGTTATATTTCGATTCAGAGGGAAGGGTGGTCGATAGATTTGCACAATACAGTTACTCCGGGCAGCGACGGTCTATAACATCTATGGTGTCTATAGGCCACGGTAGTCTTTCTTTAACCATCAGGAGAGCCGTGTGCCTTTTCACTGACCTCTAAAAAAATCGTGTTATTGGAACGAAGTTTTGGAATGAAGTCCCTTATTGCGCGTTGTGAAAGAAGGCTAGACGGAAAAAAATCTTACGAAAAGTTGTCACGAAACTTTTGCTATAGTAACCTATATAACCCTTTTTTTATTTATTTTATTTAATTTTTTTTTGTCATGTACAGACAGAGAGTCTGTCTCTCTTTATAAGAGAGATAGAGATAGAGATTACTAGAGATTGAGAGAGAGAGAGGGGGGGGGGGAACTTCGTTCCAGCCGGGTGTCCTTTGACACCTCCCAACTTTTTTTGTATTAGACAATAGGTAAGGTGGTGAATTCTTTTAAGAGCTTTAAGATTACTTATAAGAGTTTCATTATGGTATTTATAAAAAGTGATATTGCATTTTTTTTTGTATTAGAAGTCAAATATGAAAATGAACACTATGGTGATAAGAAAATGTCAATAAATTCAACGATGTTTGTAGTGCCTTTCGAGTCTCAAGTCGGCCTTATAAGCATACTGCGAGTTTAGCAAGCTCTACTAAGTAATACCTTCTAGTACTAATAATACAATCATAAATTAATTAGTGTTAGTATAGTATTTGGAATTGATAGACATTTATTTCTTACTATCATTCTGTTAGTGATTACTCTCTAATCGGATTTAAAAAATGGCGTTCACCAACCTCGAACCTCACACTCTTTTTACAAAGAACGAGCGGCCCGTACGTGCTTCGCTACGTATATGACTCCATGAATGACATATGACAATAAAAGAAAAAATCCGATTCGCTGACATTCATTGAATTAATTTGCTACCTATAATGTGATAAATAAAGTACCGATTGACCGATTTTATGCAAACTTCACATTAACCATCTACTAAATAGTCCGAACATAGCCTAAACATTTAGTTTGGATAGGTGAGCCCGTTATTGAGTTATAAAATTACAATGAAAAGTTTTATATACATAAATTAGCTGTTTATCTGCGACTTCTACTACGCAGAATAGTTACGATTGTCATACAAAATTTCATCCTCAATTATAGTCCTTTGGGGGTAGATTTTTTGAAAAATAATTAATCTGCGTTTGAACTGATTTATTCAACTTTACGTATATTAAATTTCATCTAGATCGGTACAGTTGTTAAGTTGTGAAATCGTAATAGGCAGACAGCCAGTCGGAAAGACAGACTTTTGCATTTATATTACATAAGTACATACATATCTTCACGCCAAGTCCTTGACGAGTAGGCAGAGAGTATCAAGTGCCATACCTCACGATCTGGCAGACCAGACTCACCAGACCAGTACTTCCTCCATATTCATCACTCTTTTCATACAAACACGGCGGTTTCGGAAACTCCATGACACCACTCTCGGATACTACCCGAGCGATTCGATTGTGAAATGTCAACCTAGGTCTCCTCGGGTCATCCATCCACATTTGTATGGTATATCTACTTTATCAATCTTTCATCTTACATTACTTTTATATAACCAAACCAGCGGAGCATGACCTTTTTCATTTTAACACCAACACTTTCTTTTAATTCCGCTCTTTCTCGGATCTCACTGTTACGAATGCGGTCAACGAACGTAACACCACAGATTTTCCGTAGCGCTCTCCTTTCAACCGCATTTATAACATTCCTATGAATTTCATATACAATGTTGTGGAAAGTAGTAATTTCCATACATCATAAGTAAAATTTGTTTCGCCGCCTATTCTGCTGACGGGCTTATAACTTCCACACAATATATTATTATGTTATTTATTGTGATATATTAGAACTTTGTTTATGAAGGAATAACACGAAATACTATGTTTTGAAACTTAAGTAAGGCCTGTGTATTGTTTTGAGGCTCCATTTTCATAATGTGTCTATTCACTTTGCATGAAACAAAGTCCATTGCTCACGTTTGTCGATCTGTTTGCGAAAAGCTTAAAAATTACTGTATGGTTTGTGATAAAGTTTTTACCCATATATGATTACTGATAAAGGTTGAAGTTGTACATTTAGTCAAGTTTTTGTTCAATATGTGGTTCGATTTCTAAAAAAGAAGTCTTTCCGATTTCAATACACATTGGTTAATAATTATGAAGCACACTAACTATAGCACTACTATTTATACTATGCGCTTCGGTTTTACAATTTTTACTCTTTTTACGCTTTACACTTTTATTTTTAAATTGGCTGACCTAATCTAAATTTAAGCGAAATGATTAATTATATAATAACAACTCTATATATAGATGTCTTTAAAATACTTTCGGATTTCCGAAGCTTGACGAATATAGCCGAAGCGCATAATTTAAGTAGTACTACTGTAAACTTATCTTAAATCTAAATTAATCTGTCGCTATACTTTTCGAGGGAAGTAATAAAAATAGACAAATAACGTTTAACGCTCGCAGGTTAGTTTATATATGCAACTTTTCTGGATATAAAAATACATGATTTTCTTTGTTTTTGTTTCAGGAGAGAAATGCTATATTTTTACACCTAAAGCAAGTTTAGCTAGTGTTTACCAAAATGTCCACTATGTGTTTAATTTTAGTTGTTCTATTCCCACTCCAACTTTTTAAGTACATCATTGTGCTAAATATCAAGTGGAAAGTTTGAATGAAGCTTTCTTTCATTCTTTCTTTAGGTTTTGGCCTTCACGTTAGTATTTAGCCATTAGTCAAGTAGAAATTTGCTTCAAATTTTATATCAATTTCAATTAATTTTCATAGTCATCAGTCATAAGTCATGTAGCCTTGAGGAGGCCTACACAAGAATCTTCTAATGTAAGAGAGAAAAAAAATAAAGTATGTCTTTGTAAACAGAATTTATATGGTAACAAAAATTACATGTGAATATTTATATCGACGATACTACAATTACCCAGAGTCGTAGGTCCTGGGAAACCTTATTACTGATATTTTAGAGTAGGTAAAGAGAAAGAGGCCTTAACTCTGGGGATTCTCGGTCCTGGGCGCTCCACTCCTCCTGGTGTTCCTTTGTATTATTCCGGGGTAAACGTTCAACTTAGTGAATCCCGTCAGGCTCCAACTGGAGGGCGTTATTATAGATAGATCTCTTATATGTGCGATAGGTAGGGGTAGTATAGGTAGCCGTACCGTAGAACCCTGAAAGTCGAAAGCAGGAGTCAGGGAGAGGTGCCAAAAGGACATCGACGAGAATAGGAGGATCTACATTTGCAGATCTCTCACAATATTCCCGGCGACGTAGTCCTGGAACCAGCCCCCTGAATAACACAGAAGAAAAGTACATAACTATTTCCTCTCTAGCAGACCGGGCGACATCCCTACGCAAGAGCTTATAATGCTATATATATAAATAGTTTCATACTATAATTAGATAAACATACATTTGAATATATAATATATATACATACATGTATAAGCACAGTAGCAAATTGAATTAATAGAAGTTTCTTACCTAAGGCGGGTGTATGTTGGTTTATTAGCACTTTTGTAAATATATTGGCTAACTGTAGCCTTAAGTGACCAATTATTTATTAATTTAGTAGTTGCCTGTCCGGCAGCGTAAGGACAGTGCACAGGCAAAAGGCAACCTCGCTGGGAAGGTCCCGATAGAATATCAAGTGCGGCCTCGTGGTTAGGTGAGCTTATATAGATCGCGCGCTAATCACGGGAGGCGAGGGGTGAGAGGTAACATCGTACGATGCGTTGTTATGCGGCTTTTCCAGGAACGTTGGTGGTTCTTATGGAATGTTCTTTATAAGTACCCACAACGTGACAGTCGTCAGGTAGTCATGTCAGGCTCTTGGGTAAAGCGGTGGCCTATTTAATCAAGCTCATGTAATGAGATTTGGCGGCAACGAGGAAATACACGATACGCTAATTTCTTCATGATTATTTCATTTGTGCTCTTTCACTGAACAAATTTGTACAAAATGCCACCAAAATTGACAAATTTCACTCAATATCAACACGAAATTCAATAACTATGAAAAATCTTCGACCATCTTTTCTCTCGATGGCGCCAAAACTCCATTGAATGAAGCTATAGCTACTGGCGGTTAAAAAGTCAAAATGAGAGAGAGGCCAGTATATAGAGAGAGTCAGCAACATTGACATGACACCTGTGGTGGGTTATTCAGTGTCTTTTTATTGATGATGACTGGTTAAAATGTACATCAAATAGCTGTCAAATGACTTGTTTTATATTTGCTATCTCCTGTGACCAATAGAAATACAATGGAGATAGCAAACACAAAACGCGTCATTTCACAGCTATTTAATGTACACTTTACAATCATTAGTAAAAAGATACTGAATCGCCCCGCAGTTTATTTGTAAGGAATGTAACCTAACATGAAGGATATTTGGTAAGTTAATAAACCTTTAAATAAGTGTATTAGTAGACCTCTCTACATAAATATATTAGTAAACCTCGAAATATATTAGTAAAGAACTAAGTAAAACATACATTAGTAAACTACTAAATAAATATATTAGTAAACCTCTATATAAACACATTAGTAAATCTCTGAATACGACATAGGCCAAATGTTATGTAATGTTTTCATATTTAAAACGTCATGTTTTCAACGATTTCTTCCATACCAGATTTAATAAACGGAAAAAACTTCGAGCAACAGCAGTTTAAAAAAAATGCAAATATGAAGCAGTAAGAAAATAGAGAAAAAATGTCAAACTATAAAACTTCGATTCGATACAAAAATGAAGATTTGCTTCTATTTTCCTAAGTTTCAATCATTACACCCTTGAAGTCTTTCAATTAAATTAACATTAAGAGACTAAATGTTCAGAACATACTTCATCACAGATTCTCATCAAGCCTTTGACGAATTTTCAATAAATATTTTAGATCGTAATGCGGTATTTATGAATATTTATCACCCACAGCTTTTCCGTGAATATTACAAAGAGGGAATTCACAAAGATTCTCAGGAATTTGAAATGAGTGGATGAATTCCTTATTGTATAAGAATCAACCTATAACTTGATATTAATGTATGTGCTATTTGCTACATAACTTTTATTTTGTATTAATATAATTTAATTCATGAATATTATTTATTTGCGAAATATGTGTGCTAAGTACTTGTTACAAAAACCACCATTTTGTGACTTAAATATATGTATATAAAAACACTTAATTATATTTATTACAAGCCTAATTGTTATTTAAAAAAAATCATATGTGAAAACTGGTATCTTCACGCCTATGTCATCAAAGTGATCAGTAGAGTCACAGCCGATTAGCCGAAGTTCCACAATGTGATAAATAGTCGGTAGAGTTAGGCGTATACGCTAAAGCTTCGACCTACGAGACGGTCAAAATAAATTAAATGAAGCAATCTGTGTATTTTTACAAAATATAGGGATCGAAGTGATTTATTTTTGTTGGCGGTATTGGCGTTGCTTATATAATTTAATATAAATAAAATACCCCCATGTATTGGGTTCGATCCCCAGTTCGGGTATCTTAACGTATTTCAATTTTTTTATTAAATGAACGCAAGTCTGCTTTCTTATATAATTTTGCTGTATAGTATAAGGTATTGCTATGTATTTTATAGTGTAGGGGGAGAATAGTTATGTGCGCATTTTACAGTGTAGATGAATAAATGTTATATATGTGTACAGAATAAAAAGATAAAATTTGTCTGTGTGTTTTAAAGTGTATAGGGATAACACTTATAAAGATTGTAGAGATAACTAAATGTCAATGTATTTAATGGGTCATCAGTACCTTCGTATTAAAGGCGAGACACTAGTTGAGGTAAATGAAAGTTTTAAATATTTGCAATAAAAAAAGAGGATTGCCGCCTATTACGTTGTGGGGATTAGTGTCGTCGGCTAGTCGTGGATACCCTGATTGTGTCTCTGCCTACCTCTTCGGGGATATGAGCGTGAAGATACTTACTTACTTACTTAGCATCTTCAAGCACTCTCAAACGAGTAGGCAGAGGTAAAACCGAGGCACACAAGATTAATCGAAGGTCTGATTCTGTCTCTTCATATAAAATAGTAAAAAAGTATAGAAACAGCTAGTACAAATATAGAATTGAGTGATCCTTTGTTTTTTTAATTTAATGTTAAAGATAATGGATGCCAATAAAATGCTGACAGTGAAACGCGTAAGGTTACCGGATACCTTCCTATACAAATAGAGAGCAAACAATCTGCAGTAAATAAAAGCCGGTGATGTTTGGATTTCTACTAATTGTTGTTTGTTGTTGAGTATATTTTGTTCTCTTCATTTAGGTGTGTGGATAGACTAGGATAGGACATGAATAGGATAGTGGATAGTTCATGATTAAGCTTAAACGTTTTGCTTACGTGATGTTTTTGATTTGTAATTATAGCCTATATATTTTAAAAAACGAATACTATATATGTCCCTCGCATATTTCCGATACTGACAGAGTGAGATATAGTATTAGGAGAGGCGGGCACTACGTCTTTGCTTTCATTGTCAAATTGTAAAGATACATACATCTTCACGCCAAGTCCCTTACGGGGTAGGCAGAGAGTATCGAGTGCCAGACCTCACGATCCTGACAAACCCGTCTTGCTTCCTTCATATTCATAACCCTTTTCATACAAACACGCCGGTTTCGGACACTCTTAACACCACCCTCGGATAATATCCGATTGATCTGATCGTGAAATATCAGCCTTGGTCTCCCAGGGTACCTACATCCATCCACATTCGCATTGTATATCTGCTTTGTCAATCTTTCATCTGTCATTCTTTCCACATGACCGAACCAGCGGAGCATGCCCTTTCGCATTTTAACACCAACACTTTCTTTCAATCCCACATTTCGACCGCATTTATCCTACTTTCATGCTCTTTCTGACATAACCAACTCTCACTTCCATACAGTAACGTTGGAATAAGCACAGATTTATGCAAAGCGAGTTTAGCTTTTTGATTCAAAACCTCGCTTTGGAATATCTTACCCAACGCCCCATTCACACTATTCCCTGCACTCACTCTCCTCTCTACATCCGCGGTGCACCTTCCATCCCTGCTAAAAGCACAACCAAGATAAACAATTTCATTCACTTGTGCCAGCACTACATCATCAACCAAAACTCTTACATCCGTTCTGGCTACGTCTCTTTCAAACACCATTATTTTGGTTTTCATCGCATTCAAATGTAAGCCCCTTTCTTTACAATCTCCTTCCATAACTGTGACCAGTGTATGCAGCTCAGATGGTGTATTGTAAAGATGTGTTCTGATTGATTGAAATTAACTTTATGTTGGTTACGTGGACCAATGTAGTATGATTTTTGGTACTCGTTCGTTAAAAAAATAGAGTACCTAATTCAACAACTATCTAATTTGGAATCGCTATCTATAAATCAGTCTAAAAACGTTGAGGCTCAAGCAAATAGTTTGGATAAAAAATAAAAAAGGTGTGTGTGCGACTCCACACGATAGAAGTGAAACTTCAGTAAATCGAAAAAAGAATGAGATGAATTTATATTTGTGTCTTTTACCTGCAAAAGATTGAGATGAATATATATTTGTGTCTCTTACTTGTCACTTTTCCGTTGCACCCGTTTTGAAATCACAACGATTCTAAAGAAGTTTCATTTCAAAAATAACTAAGATTTCTGTATGTGATACGACAGTGCGCACAGTTCTACTGATAGTAAGGGATCACTGTGATAGACACCAAAAATGTTGTATATGCGTCGCTGTCTTGTGGTCGAAGTCTAAGAATTATTGTGAACATCTATCGGCTACGTTACCCTTCGGATCGGAACTGATACTGTCATTATGGCGGCTGGAATAGGTAAGGCAGTATATATCTAAGCGGACAAGTTGCTTTCTACCACCAGCGATCTTGTTGGCAATGACTCATTTAACCTATTTTCGTCTGCCGAGCTATCTGGTAGAAAGGCAGATGGGCTATCCTGCACAGGAGACCCAGGCCAACAAGGGAAAAATCTTAACATATTTGTCACCACAAAGTAAAAAATGTTATAAAAACTAGATACCGTTATACTTAAAATATTATAATAATTAACTTAAGTCTAGATGGATACGTACCAGTTTTTAGTGGGCCGGTGTTGGCATTGACTATATGAGTTACCGAGTATAAAGTATAAAAATATATTTTATGTTAAACCAGTATTGCCCAACATTGATGGACTAAACAGTGTCATCGGATTTCGTGGGTGCCCTGGTTGTACCTTTGCATACATCTATGAGCGTAGATACATCAAGTATTATAAATTAGCAATCATAACGCAAATACCAGGAGATTTTTGCTTGTCTATTGTAAGTTATATAACCCTGTAGGATGACCTGCTCGATGAATCGTTTCATAATTTGCAATTAAAACAAATTACAAAGGGCGTAGCTTAATGTCTAAGCCCGTAATAATATTGCGACAGTTTACTTCAGTAACTAATAAGCCACTGGACCGGCGAAATGCCAGCGTTAATGATGGCCACTAAAGGATCCGGATGTTTCTCTAATGTCAAATGTCCCGCTGTAACTTAATTGGATGAAAAGGTTAATGTTTCTCGATATAAATAACTTTTATGTGTTTTCTCCGACTAATGGCAAAGTAAATAAATAGTGTTATTGCATCATTTAATGTTACAAAATCCTTTCTAATTTAAAATCAGAGTAATGTTCGTTTATCCTTCTTTCATGTTACATCAGAGTTATAGCATACTAGCTGTTACCTGCGGCTTCGCCCGCGTTTTCACAGGAACTCATTGTGTGAATGAGATAAAAAGTAGCCTATATGTTTATCCAAGTCACGATCTATTCGTGTTCCAAATTTCAAATAAATCCGTTCAGCCATTCGGTCGTGAAAGAGTAACAAACATCCATACATACATACAAACTTTCGCATTTATAATATTAATAGGATACTTTCTGTGGCAATATGGTCGGTCAGGATTGGATAGAACTAGGTTTACAATAGGCTTGTCACCTAGCACATTGTGGACTGAACATTTTCTTCTGATCATCTTTGTCCTAGTTGTTGCGCTTATCATCAAAGCACACCGCTTGCCGCTAAAAGCTCTAGTTGTTCATTCAATTCGCCTTAAATAGATCTGCTTATATTTTCTGACGACAAGGAACTGAGGAATGAACTGGGAGATGGCTAATGGATCAAAGTTTACAAGATACAGTGAGCTGTTTCTTCTTAATGTTAATCTTTGCTGTTCACCTAAAGCTCAAATTTGAAAACTGACTTGATTGATTGGTTCTGATCTATCATATAGTGATCGGATTATGGTAAGCTCCTTATTTTTAAGCATCGAAATGGATATTAGACATATTATTATGGGTATCTATCTATTTTACCTTCGAATCTATGTAAGACTTTACAGTTAAATCACTAACGAATGCTGGTTCAACTGAGTTGTTCTGATGATGGAGCTCGAAGATAGGAGAAGCAACCCTGAAATGCCTACTGGTATACCCATCGACTTTGGACTCATTCGATTTCCCTTAACTAGATCTTATCTGATGACGAAGACTTGGTGATAAGGAAGAACTGAATGAAGTGGGAGAAACTAATGGATCATAGTTTATAAGTTAGATTTAAGTGTGTGTATATGTGTGTGTGCGTGTGTGTATGTGTTGGCGTGTGTGTGTACGTGTACATGTGTACGTGAGCGAAAGTGTGTGAGTATGTGTATGTGTGTGTGCGTCTCTCTGTGGTATCATAACTTAAGAACGGACGGACCGATGAAAACTGACGTGATCAAGGTAGTTCTTAATTTCATAGCAAAATTACTTACACCTTAGAAGTAAGTTAGTTATTAATCAGTAATATCTTCAACGTTATGTACAATGATATCAATTTGCAAATTCTAATGATTTAATTGTAAAAAGGAGTTGTACATTTATACATATATTTTTAATAGACATTTAGTTATTTATCCATCTTGAACAGACAAAGGTCCAATGAGCATACTATCTTATAATGTTTTTTTCATTTCACTCCTTCTAAAAATGCCAAGAAACATATATTTTAACTTCCTATTTTTAGATGTTCCACCTCAAAAATGATATGTTAAAATATATATTTGGAACAGCATATAATATGGTTACTGACTTAGTTCACATTGCTACGCCCACATCACATGAAACGTAATTATTTTTAACTTCACCAACTTTATTATGTAAGAAAATGATTTTTTGACGATTACATTTTTTCTAATAAAGTTTACGTTGTTCGGGATTGGATATGTAGCCGGTTGAATAGGCTTGCCACCTATCACATTGTGGGACTTAGTGTCTTCGGCTAGTCATAGGTGACCTTGTTGTGCCTCTGCCTGTCTATTCGCGGATATGGGCGTGAAGATACTCACTTTTTATATTTTTTTATGGGCGGTCTAATACATAGCACGAAATAATTTACTGTGGTGATTATTTAACAGAGATAGTTAAAAAACCGAAAAAACTCGTATTTATTGTTACGTAGTAAAATTGCAAAAATCCGACTTCGTTTTCAATAAGTTAATCATCTTTGTAAAAATGAGGTTCTTTTAAGTAAGTAAATAGGTTTGACTAGGTGGTAGAGTTTCGCACAGACTAGCCCGGATTGGTATCACCGCCTTATCTATTCCTGCCGTTGACGTGTTTCGCTGAGAAGATAAGGTAGCTGGTATACTTACTCTTGCTCGAGGCCTAAATTTTCCCGGCCTCATTTGGCAACGTACCATTACCTCCTTTGGTGTCGTATCATCTCGGAAGTGTACTCCAAAATATTAGGAGTCAAATATATAACCTCCTTTCCAAAGTCGGTCAAAAACATGCTGTTTGGTCATATGCAATTACTGTTTACTACATATTGTATTCTATGAATAATAACTCATGGTACTCGTGGTGTTGCAGATGTCCGTGGGCGACGGTGATAACTGTCCATCAGGTGACCCACTTACTCATTTGCCTCCTCTTGTATAAAAAATCTAATATCGCTGTATTCTGGTTATGACACTTTTATTTTATTATCTGAGTAAATAAATCAGTTTCGATATGCTGACAAGGTAGCACGACATGTTGATTCTACGCCCCATTTGACACCTGTCATTTGAACAAACATGGCCGACAAGTGTCGATGTGTTATTTACTCTTGAGGGTATAAATGTTTGATTTGTAATCAAGGAAAGAAATTCAGGTTAACATTCATAATATTTTACTTTTAGACGTCATTATGACCTACTAATTTCATAAATGCGAAAGTTCCTAAGAATTGATGGTTATTTGTTACTCTTTCGTGCACATACTACTGAACGGATTTAGATAAAACTTTATAATAATGTACTTTATACATCAGAATAACATATAAGTTACAATTTGAAAAAAAGTATAAATTGGAAGTTAATGTTTTAATAAAGTAATGTGATTAGATATCGTGAACGTATTTTTGAATATGTTTCAAAGTTTCAGCCAAAACTACTTTAGAGATTAAAGTAAATAGCAACATAGGCTATATTTGACCTTGGCTCTTCAACTATCTCTGACCTATCAGAAGTAATTGTAATAGAAAAACCTAATACGATGGTTCCAATCAAGGGGAATCGTTGTTTTGTTACCTAAAATGACTCATTACTCTTTTTTTAATCTAGTAATCTTAAGGATAGCGCCCACTGTTGACGGATCGGATTTCTGATACTCAGCGCCAAACAGTAGAGCAAATAATTGAGAGGTGACTCGACGTTATAATCATCAAGTATGGAAAGTGGCGCCTCCAGTAGTTGTCATACGAAACTTTAGCGCTAAAATTTCATTAGAGCTCTATTCACAATAACGATATCGTGTTCTTTTGTGACTGTAGGTCGTATCGGGGAATGCGCGCGGGGTGCTCCGCGGAAATCCGCGTCGATTTGGTCCGGCACAGTGGGCGTTGCTCCATACAAAATGTATAAAATCGATCTAGACGGATTATTGCGTTGTGATGCACTCCAACCCGGTCCGTCCAAATGAGCGCTATCCTTAATTAATAAGAGTCAATAGATAGTTTCATTAGGTAAAAGTTTGGTTATTGCCTCTATGGCCTAGCGGTCCGGTGATCACTTGTCTCCCTGAGGTTTCGATCCTGGGTCGGGCAACAATGAAAAAATGTATTTTTTTAATGTTCTCATAAAAAACAATGTTGCCTGGGATTGGATTTGTGCCCGGCTGGTGATAGACTTGTCACCTATCACATTGTGGGACTTATAGTCTTTGTCTAGACGTGGGTGCCCTGGTTGAGCTTCTGTCTACTTCTGCGAAGATATGGGCTTGATTTTCTTAAGGTTTAGTTATTGCATTATTTCGTGACAGAAAAATGATTTACCGTAACTGTAGTATAACCGTAGACTTCGTACAGCTATGATTTAGCAGTAGCCATGGAAAATACATTTTTTTATACATAAACTACACAATGATACATTAACTTGAACTGTGCAAATTGTTTGTTTGTGGTTACGAAATGAGTCTATACATTTTTGCTCTCCGCTATTTGTCCCTTTGTATGCTTAGATCTTTAGGTACGCATTGCATTTTGTTACGGTTTTTTTTAAATAAGATTTTTTAATAGACAAAAAGAGGTTTAAATGTGTAAAAAAAGAGTGGTTTGTTCACCCATGCGAAGCTTAGTCAGCCTGATAGTATTCAACACAATGTTAATTAGTACTTAAAATCAGTGACTCTGAATGTCTATCACTATCTTTTTTCAACGAAGGTAACAGAAAGAGACAAAACCTTTTTAGTGCTGCCATATTAGTCTGTAGACGTCATTTCTACAGATGTTTAATCTGTAACTCGGATCACATCAGATTTTTTACGTCTCAATTTAACATGTCCGGATTAGTTAAATGGAATTAAGTCGAAAAGGCTAAAACCTTTAAAAGCGATGATTTTTTATGATTTTAGAAGTTCTCTTTCTCCTCAAGACTGTGCCACTTGACTTTAAAATGCTTTTTGGAGAGAAGCACCTTGTTTGTGCACCGTGAGGCGATGGTTTGCTGAATTTAAGAGAGGTCGAGTTTCTTTACATGACGAATTTCGTAAAGGGTGGCTTTTAACTGCCAACGAAAATAATGTGGCTACTGTTAAGCGGTTAATTGAAGGAAACCCCCGGATTACCTATGAGACAATATGAGGACTATTAGGGATTGGTACGAGCCAAATTCGGAAAATTTTACACAAAATTTATAAAAATTTATAAAAGTAGAAAAATATTATTTGAGTTGTATAATGAAAGAACATATAACCACACCATTGTATTTAAAGAATATGTAAAAAAATATTCAAAAATTTTCAAAAAGG
>NJDC01000891.1:81579-108930 GCA_002245475.1 Calephelis virginiensis | reverse complement strand
AAATATCGACAAATAAAATAAAAAGAGATCGTGAGTATCCCGTATAAATAATTAAAAATGTTATTACTTCTTTGTTCATTTTTATTGTCTTACATTTTATCAACCTTTTTTGACGCCCGTTGCAAAAAGAGATTTTTTTTAAGTTTGACGCGTTGAATTCTGTGTGTCTACTTGTGGCATCATAACTCTAAATGAATAGACCAATTTTGATGTTGATTTTTTTGATTGAAAGTTGATGTGATCAAGATGCTTCTTAGCTAAATTACGGGTTGGTTTTGCCAGAGGTTATTTAAAATTATTAATTTAAAGGTTGTGTCTTGTTGATATTGATGTAATTATAAATTAACATTATTGGTCGCTCCATAACTTTTTGTATATTTTTCGTTGAAAGCGAAATTCAACTTTTGGAATTTAGATAATTAATAAACTTTTAACGCGCATTTGACGAGTTTACTTGCCACGATTGCTGCATTGGTCGGCATCTGTTGATTAAACCAATTATTCATCCAAATAAAAGATTTTCGTATGTTTGTTATTTCTACGCTGTCGAAAGATATTTTCCGTCCTACTCCTAAATAAATTAAACACTCGTTGAACATATTTTTTGTTAAACACTTAAAAATTACATTCTTAACCAATATCATGCTGCCACGTCATCCACGTGTAGCATGTTATTGATTGGATGGATGTCAATTTTAGACAGTGTTTAGTTCAACAGGGGACTATTTTTTTTGGGATGACATTTATTTATTTTTAGATAAAAAAGCACTACCACATTTTTGGTATTTATTTTTGTAACATATCTAGTGTACTGACACAGCACTACAATTCTATATGTATTCATGCGTTTTTACATTGTTTGCCTTGGATTACAGGTAATATCGGCGCGGAAAGGAGAATTTGAGACTGGTTTCGACAGAGGGGGACAGACTAGAGAGCATGCCATGTTGGCAAAAACAGCTGGTGTAAAACATTTGGTAGCACTCGTTAATAAAATGGATGACCCCACTGTAAACTGGGACGAAAAAAGGTATTTCATTTTTTTTTAACGAAAACAAAGGACAGTTGGTTGAGGGTAAACAATCACCAGTGGGTTAAACTCCAATAGTGTCAGTTCTCTTTTTTCTCAAAGTTTTACAATTTTTTTATAGGTACTAGTATTGTAAATTTGAAACCCATTAACAAAAATAACAATCGTAAATTAAACCTAGTATTGTAAATTTGAAACCCATTAACAAAAATAACAATCGTAAATTAAACCTAGTATTGTAAATTTGAAACTTTGTGAGAATGGATGGATGTTTGTTACTCTTTTACGCACAAATCCCTGATCGGATTTAGATGAAACTCCATAGAATATTGTTTAAACGTCAGAGTAATATGTAGGCTACAATTTATAAAATAATATAAATTTGTAGTGGAAGCCAGTGTGTATAATAAAAATTTAAATGTCCTTTTGTACTATTTTCTTTATTCCTATTATTATTCTACGATAAATATATTTGATTCCCAGTATCTTCTGCCTTCTTTCCTTATTCTTATGCTGTCCCTTAGATGTCTGTATTTCTAGGTTTTTTATTAAATTTATTCTGATAATTATGTTAGTATTTTTATGTATTAGTATCGTTGACTAATTTCCATTACACAAGCATCTAATTTGCTTACTTCGGTGACCCCAATGTGTGTAATTTGCCTGAGGGTAATTAAATGTATTATTTATCACACATGCCTACCCCTGCTGGGAGTGGAACCTGAATCTTGCCATTGGTCAGTGGCCTTAGGAATGTACGCTAACCCCTCGACCAACAAAGCGATCGATAGAACATACAAGTTTACTTTTACATTTCCATTTTAAGGCAATTAGATATTACTCGTGATACTCATACGTTTGTTACAGGTACAACGAATGTCGAGATAAAATTCTGCCTTATCTTAAAAAACTTGGTTTTAACCCTGCAAAAGACTTATCATTTTTACCAGTTTCGGGGCAGACTGGGCAGGGGCTATTGGAGAAAGTAAGTATGCTGATATTTTTATGCTGCCTGACAATATTACCAAAATGTTGTAAGCTAGGAAACTCGCACATCATAAGAAACGCACGGAAAATGCTTAGATATTAGAACTCGCACGCATATGTATAATTGACTAGCTGTTTTCCCGCGACTTCAGCAGCATAGAATAAATTTCCATACAAACGTTCTAGAGTATTGTATTTTTTTCAAAAGTTGCATATATTTAAACTCGGTTTTTTCTTGTAAATAATGTAAATCAAATTTCATAAAAACCAGTTCAACGTTTTAGCCGTGAAAGCTTTCAAACAAATGAATCGTTTCGAAATCTGTTCTTTCGTTCAAAAGCTATGTCACAGACATATACGTCAAAATTATAATAATACGCTTTTTTCGGGGGTTAAAAAATGGGAATTTATTTAATAACATAATGCACAATTATCTTTTATACGCACATATCATACCGGAAAATTTTTCTACATTTAAGAAATTATATTACCCTTTCTTGGTAGATTTCATGAATCAAAAACTCACGTTGTGAACATCCCAGCGTTTAGCTGCAATGGTGGAAGTGCGTCAAGTACAATTTAATGCGAATGCATCGATTACCTTCTATTATTCCACCCGTGTTAGTCATATATTTATAATATACCATTAGAATTGCACATTTGGCCCAACACCCCGAGGCGATCGACGCACCTATAACATCTACGGTGTTTAGGCCACGATTATCTCTTACCATCAGAGGAGTTGAGTGCATGTTCGCCGTTTTATCAAATAAAAAGTCTGGCCATGAAAATAATCAGAAATAATTAAATTTGTATATAATATGTAATAAACTTGAAAAAGCTTAACAGTCTATTAATTTGTTCCTATTTTTTTGTAGTTGAAAGAAGAAGTTTGTTCGTGGTACCGTGGGCCCTCTTTCATTCAATTAATAGATGAGCTGCCATCCCTAAACCGTAAAATGGATGGACCATTTATCATGCCCGTTGTGGACAAATACAAGGACATGGGGACGGTTCTGATGGGCAAAGTAGAGGCGGGTACCACTCGCAAGGGCAGCACATTATTCTTGATGCCGAATAGGGTATGTATAGATGTCATAGATACTGATGCACAACCTGGGCACCCACGACTAGCCGAAGATACTAAGTCCCACAATATGATTGGAGGTGTCCGTTTGGCGATAGCCTTGCTGGTGGCAAGTTAATATCTTAAAGTTAAACATACAAACAAAGTATGTTACAACTTGTTACTTAGTATGTAATTTGAAAATATGTTAAGTCTAATTAATATGCTTTTATACTGTACCTAGCTGTAGTCAGGGGCTTCATCCGCGTGTTTAATGTTTTTTTTTCTTTCTAAGTGGAAATGTACTAGCGATCGGAATAAAAAAAAATTGCATTGTTGTCTAATACCCATATAACTGGAATATAATTTCCTTACTTTCGGGTTACTTTTTTTACTTTCGGGTTAAATCAGTTTATGTAATACTAGCTATTTATTGGCGACTCCGTCAGCGTAAAATAGATTTTTATACAAAGTTTCTTCCCCCATTTATAGTCGATTGTTGACTTTTTTAAAGAAAAGTTACATATTTTTTAACTTGGTTAAAATCGCTCTAGCCTTTTTAACGTAAAAGGCAGACAGACTTGTTCATTTCTAGTATTAGTATGGATCTTCAAAGATTATTTTTTTGTATTTATTTTATATTAATTAATGTTTCAGGTGCAAGTGACTGTTGATCAGTTATGGTCCGATGATATCGAAGTGACTTCCATTGGTCCCGGTGAAAACGTCAAGGTGAAACTCAAAGGCATTGAGGAGGAAGATGTATCTCCTGGTTTTGTACTCTGTGATACTGCAGAACCAATTACAACAGGAAGGGTGAGTAGAGCAACTATTTTTTTTTAAATAAAACTTAACTAGATTGATTTATCGCTACCGAAATCCCCTGCTTATTAAATTTCAAGAAAATCGTGGGGGCTATTTCCAAAATTCAGAAATAGGTACAAGAATTACTCATTTAAAGGTACTAGTGGACGCCCATTGGTCGAAATTCGACCATAGTAAATTTTAATATCTTGTTGATAAGAACGTCATCTTCATTTCTGAAGACCAATTACTTTGTTTCCAAATGTTTTAGTGCGTCATCTGTGATCTTTTATCGTTATCATCAATATATTTGTTTGTGTGTGTCAAATGCATGGTAGTGTGGGTAATGATTTATTTATTGATTTAATGTACTTTATAAGCATTACTAGCTGCCCGCCCTCGCTTCACTTCGGTTATTCAAGAATAAAAATCCTACTAATATTATAAATGCGAAAGTTTGTGAGTATGTCCGGGGGAAGGGGGGAATGCAGTAAGCGCGTATGTCTTTGCTACGCTTCAACGATATTTAATTTTGCGCCCGGAGATTTTAACTTTTTGATAACTCATTAGTTGTTAATTTTTTACTGATAGTGTAAAAGGCAATTTTGATCTAAATTGCTCGCATAACATATCTAACAGATTTGTTTTAAATAAACGCAAAACACGGTTATTATGGGTTATTCTTTAAAGATAGACATATACTACCGCTTACTTTTTTTGAGATCTATTGAAGAGGAAAAATCCCATCATACATTGTTTTGTTAAAACTCAAAAGGTTTTGGCAGCGTTTTCGAGGAAAGCTCCCGATCCGCTTTTTTTTTTGCTGACATATTGAACTAATATCGTTGGTTTGTACAAAACATAAACTTACTATACACTAAAACCTTCCTCAATAATTGTTCTATCTATTGTTGAAAACTGAATGAAAATCCGTTCAGTACTTATCGAGTAAATCGCGAACAGACAGACAGACTCGGCGGGGGACTTTGTTTAATAATATGTATTGATTATTGAAAAATATTAGCGTTCTGCACTTCTACACATAAACTATAAGTGTGCCAAATTTCATACTTCTACCTTCACGCAATTTTCGTAAAAAAGGGGTCCAAAATTTTTGGTATCACATATTAATATATAGATTACACAAGTATATCTAGTTCCAAAGACAGAAAATTACATGCTAGTGTTATCGGGCATAAATCAAGGATACAAATAGTTAAATACATACCTAAAGTAATAAAAATTTTACCTATATTATTAAAAAAATGAATATTATATAATATTATTTGATTCCTCGTTGGTCGTCTCTAGCGTACACGCCTAACTACGACGACCAACCGCGAGGCTTGGGTTCGATTCCCGATAGGGGCAGGCATTTGTGTGATGAACATTTAGATGTCTTCATTTCCGGGTCTGGGTGTTTATTAAAAATATTCTGGTATCTATTTAAGTATTTCTAAGTATTAGAATCGTTGACTAACACCCATAACACAAGCATGTAATTTTCTTACTTTGGGGCTAAATTAAATTTGTGTAACTTGTCCGGAGATATTTATTTATTATTATTTATTATATAATATTATCAATATTAAAAAAAATAATATAGTTAATTAACTCCCAAACCCAGAAATACAGTTACACACATGTGTTCAAATAAATTGCTGCCTTTTTCGGGAATCGAAACGCAGTCTCTTGGATATGGTGGTGTTAGGAGTCTTTTTTAACCTCTTATAATGTAACAGTCACAATGTATGTACAGTCTATGTATTGTATTTAAAAATAAGTTTGATAATAATTTGTGATGATGTTTCAGGTATTCGATGCCCAAGTAGTTATATTAGAACACAAGTCTATTATCTGTGCTGGATACTCGGCTGTCATGCACATACATTGTGCAGCAGAAGAAGTTACTGTTAAGGTATTTTTTTTGACTATTCCTTCCAAATGAAGTATGTTACCAGGAAGTCAATTTGAATATGTCATTCTAATGTTGCGGGAGTGCAAACAAGAAAATAGATTTCCCAATGGTGAGAGACCACGCGCTTATAAACACTAAATGTTAAAGGAGTGTTGTTACCCTCAGACAGGGACTTAAGGATCTGCGTAAGTAAGGTTGTCCTCTACCATAATAAGTCATGACTGTAGTGTAAAAAATTCGATAGAAAAATGCATTACTTTTGCGGAAACCCACAAGTACTTAATTCAAAACAAAAGTTCAAATTTGCAAGTTCTGTCTAGAAATGTACACGTATAATAGCGCGACTAAACAGGCAAGACTATGCATAGTGAATGGATTGATTTTACTAAATGTCGAAGAGTCCAAGTAAAAGCTGACTACCCAACCCAGGCCGGGCTAAATAGTTTTTTTAGGTGATCAGATGGTACAAACACACTGCTCTTCTATTGGGAAGAGATAACCGTAGCCTAACGTCTATAGTTAGACACTATAGATGTTACAGGTGCGTTGTTGTCTAGTGGCCGAGGTGTTAGGCCTAACACCTTACGATACGATACAAGCTGCCTTGTAAGAAAGCAGGAGGAAACCCGGGCCAACATACGGACGTTCATTTGGTTTTTAATTTTCTATTAAAAACAGTGTCGCCGAGATTGGATAAGTGCCTGGTTGGGGATTAGTTTCTTACCCATCACATTGTGGGCCTTAGTGTCTTCAGCTAGTCGTGCGTGCCATAGTTGTTCTTCTGCCCACCTCTTGTGTTACGGCTTGAAGATATACAAATATTTTATTAAGTGTAATGTTAACATTACAGGCTCTAATCTGTTTGGTGGATAAGAAGACAGGCGACAAATCAAAAACGCGGCCGAGATTTGTGAAACAGGACCAAGTGGCCATAATGAGGATAGAGTGTGCGGGCATCATATGTTTAGAACCATTCAAGAAATTCGCCCAAATGGGGAGATTCACATTAAGAGATGAAAGTGAGTGAAATTTATCATTACTGCTACTAAATTTTGGTCTTATTTTTCATTAGTAATAATCTTAAAATTACAAAATGTTAAAAACCTAGCAAAAAATATCATTTAAATCATAGGTAAGAATCAAATCGATCGCGTCAACTTTCATACAAAATAACCGAATCGAAACATTCTACTCGTTTAGGATCTATGGAAACACATACAGGTTAAACTTTTAACGCACATCCTACTACTCCACACTAGTATGTTGAAATACGTTTCGTTTCCACTGTTAGTATGTGTTTTAGTAGTATACAGGATGTAAGGACAAGCGAATCCGAAAAACTGGAGAGATATTAAAAGCTTAATTTTCCCTAATTTTGGCAGCGATCCATCGCCTTACCTATTTCTCCCGCCATAATGACACTATCATGTTCCGGTCTGGAGTGTAGGGTAGGCGGTAGGTAGATTTGCACAATAAGCCTTTCATTTCGGTCTCAGGACAACGACGCACCTGATACATCTATGGTGTTTATAGGCCACGGTTATATCTTACCATCAGGAAAGCCGTGTAATTGTTCGATGACTTCTCATAAAAAAAAAACTAAATATTTTTATTTTTGATTTTAATGTATTACTAGCTGTTTGCCCGCGCCTTCATAAGCGTAGCATAGTTACGATTTTAAATAAAACTTTTATCCCCTATTATAATCCTTTGGGAGTTGGTTTTAGAAAAAAAATAGCCTGTGTTTGAACTGGGATCTTTAGCTATATGCATTCAAATTTAATTAAAGTCGGTTCAGCGGCTTAGCCGTGAAAGAGCAACAGACAGTTTTTCGCATTTATAACATTAATATAGATTATATTTAACAAAATCACAAAAAAAATCCTTTGATTCGCTTTGTTTAAAATTTAGGTTATGATTAAAATTGAATTAATTATCACGGTGCGAGTCAGTTTTAATTTACGGAAAGCCATCACTAATACCTTGAATAGTCTAATTTCACAAAAATCTGCAAAATGTTTTAACAAACGTTTTTCTTTTCAGATAAAACCATTGCAATTGGTAAAGTCCTAAAAGTGGTCGAGTAGATTGGCACTATGATTCGTAATTAATTAGGATAGGCCTTTCCAAAACCTATATCATCAGAGAATGTATGTAATATGTAATCCTGAATTTTGGGATATATATGAGAGCTCAAGATTGCTTCATCTTATTGGGTTACTGGGTTATAGAGAAGCTAGTCCTCACTAACCCTGATACAGCCACTGCCATTAGGCAATTGGATTCCACAGCTGCCGCCCGCACACATTGCGTTATAAATTGCGAAGAAATTATGAAATAAGTGCGATTTCGCCTCTATCATATGAAATAGCAGTTGCTGGATAAATGCTATTTTTGACTAAAATCATATCGGACTGCTATTCACTTATTTTTTATCTCTTTCATGTTAAATATTATCTAATGTGACAATCAAATGACTGTTTTGTCTTTCTTTTTAACATGAAATATAAAAGAGATAAACAATGTGTTAGTGCAGTAAGCAGCGATGGACAGTACCTCACCTCTGACGTAAGTCATGAATTTTATTAGTTACAAAAAAAAATATTTGAAAGTGTGATGCACTCATTAATAGCATTGCTTTAGACAAAAAATAATGCAAATTTGTTTTAAGATATGTCTAAGAAATCTCAGCTTTGTAACAATGTAACACATATTTATAAATATATTAAAGCCGACTTTATCGATAGACTGACCTGACATAATACAGAACATTAAAATGATGACTCGTTCTTGCCTCTACCCTGCCGATAATGGTAGAATATGTATAGCTGATACAAAACTTCGTTAGCAATAATTTTGCCTATCATATTTGACGGCTATATAAATATTCATATTTGAAATTACGTGTTAAATATTTTTTCTAAATTTGTTGTTTGTGTATGTTTTAAAGAACAAAAAGCTATTTGAGGGTAGTCACTGAAGGTGGCATCAGTGCTTTTAAGCAGTTGTGGTAATCAAATACAGTTTTTGTGTGGTTCACAAAAACTGACGGCGATGTAAAATGTATTTTTTTAATTGACACTATAGAAGTGTTGACGGTTATATGTAACATACTAATTTTGTGTCTACACAAAGACATAACATCTCATAAATTAATAGTATTTTATCATTCACTTACAGCTTATGAGTAATTTTTAGTCGTTGTGTGTAAAATATTTTTCTATTTAAGTAAATTATATCAAAATTTAATGTTAACATACTAGTATTTTATTTGATTTTGTAAAATCAAATTGAGCATTACTATGGTCCTTGGGGCGATACTAGAATATAATTAAAATGCTTGAATAGTATAAAGCAATTTTTACAGACCTTTTTTTGTGAATATAGGTGTTTATGGTAATAGCGTTCGAAGTGCTCTTATTTCATGTTGCTGTACCACTGCAATAAAGGTCTAAATAATATAGATATTTTTATACAGTAACATGTTAGTGGTAATTTGATAATGATTACTACTGTTGGTCACAAAATCCGAGCCATGTTTGTTCATCAAACGGGTTACGTTAATCAGTCGTGAGCATTTGGACCAATAGAATTTAATTCAGTGCTCGGGCCGTTGGATTGGTTGGGGCAAGATAATTGGATTATCGTAATGTATCATTTACTCAATTTGCATTTAATTGTACATTTAAGGTTCTGAGAGTCTCTGTGTATTAGTTTTATTAACATCTTACATGAAAGAATAAGAGCACCAAGAATCTTGTGGCCTCTACAATATTGTGGCTGTACGGAAGTAGCTCTCATGTATTTGCCGTTAGAATGGTCAGTGGCTCTGTGGACTATAGCAACAATGTTGACACCAACTAGAATCACATTGATGCGAGTACAATATAAGTTACTTAGATAAACCTGTATATACTTTTATTTATAATTTACAAATAGAGAAAAAAATTGGGAGTTGTTGTTCATTCGCAAATTTTCCTTAGGTCACTGATCATTTTAACTGTGACGGTTTACTTATTTTACTCAAAAACGCAATGGTTGCAGTGTTTCCTATTTTAAAAGCCAGATGTTTATTTGAAATAAAGTTTAAGCTGTATACAAATGGATAATTGTAGATTTTTTTCAGATTATTACTTATTAGGTATTATGTAGATTGATATCAATCTTATATGTTTGTATTGTTAATTATATTACTTGCAATACTTTTATAAATTTACGAATTATTGCCTTAATATCAATATGGGAGGCTCTAACGGTTGTGTTTCGATTGCCCGTAGCAAATGATAGATCTAGATTTGAGATTGTTTTCACACAAATAGCATAGTACCCATCAGTCTACATAGCCTACATTGTTCCCATAATACAAAGAACAGTTTATACAAGTATCTACTTATTTATTTTGTCATGTGTTAATTTAGGAACACGGTACTTACACGGAATGGACTAAGGAAGGTTTGTAATGAATGAACGACATCGGCTGAATCTGTGTTGTTGTAAAGATATTGTATATGATGGATTTATAAATTGCCGCTTTTTAATGTAATCAGTTTTACGTATTGGGCAGTGCATGATATTATTACAGTATAATATGTATAATGGTTCAAACGTGAGGCAACGGTGTCCCCTCACCTCTGTTATTCCTCGCTATTGGTGAACTCAAAACGTTAGCTCATCCGAAATGCGATATGTCGATAATAATTTTTATAAAAGTTTGTTTATGTATAATAGATAACTGTTATCGAACGGCTCAAACTCAAGATTTCGAGATAGATTTGTTTTCTTACGTCGCGTTTAAGTGGACGGTGACGTCACGAGTGGAGGCGAGACGACTATAGCCGAGGTGTTGAGTTCGCGAGTAGCCCGCGCCCGCGAGTAGTGCCTTGACGCGGGACGACATGCCTCGCGCGCCAGGGCCCAGACTATATTATTTTTGTTTAAAATAAAATTTTATCAAAACTGCAATGAGGCCTTTTTAATAAAAACCCGAAAAATCCTTCAACTTTGAAACTTCTTGGTCGCAATTAACTACAACAGTTCATAAATAACTTTACAGGCTTCTAGGGTAGGCCCCTGTCAAATTTGTTCGAGTATGAAATAGAATAGAGCAGGGCTACCCAAACTGTGCGTCGCGACGCTTTGGGGCGTCGTGGCAATGTCCCAGGGGCGTCGCGTGTCAATATGACCGAGTCGAATGAGTTGGATCAAGTGTAGGAACCAGTAAGAACCTGTAGTAGCCCTGTACTTATTATAAATTGTAACTTTTTTGGTTTAAGGGGTTTAGGTTGGGTTAAGAGGAGTCGTAAAAAATAGTTTGTAGTACTATGAATGGTAGGGTTTTTAATCCTGCTAAGCCCCGCACCTCCTCTGAAATGAATGGGTTAATGGGCGTCGTTAAAAAAAAACACGACCTAAGGGCGTCACAGTACAGATAAGTTTGGCAAACCCTGGAATAGAGGATTATTTTAAGCTGGGACAGGGATTATTGTGCTAAAAACATAATGTTGACATTATATATGATCCCTCTAAGGAATTCATTTAATTTTTCTTTTCACAGTCTAAGTTGTTTTTTCTAATGACAAATGGTGCTAGCCTTGAGGGTTTTACAACTTTACCGGACTTTAGGTCAAAGTTGTTTAAGTTTATTAATTGTTCAAAATATCCAAGTACGATTTAAATGTTCATAAGTATATTTTGAGGGGCATATATTTCATATGTTTGCCATTCTTTAACCTACAGAGGTAAATGAGCGGATAATTTACCTGACGAAAAGTGGTTACCATCATCTAAAGTGATTGCTACGCTCAGTCGTATAGTGGTGGTTATATACTTGCCAATTAAGTAATAAGTACGATAATAGACTCGAAGGTTGTATGCAATAAAAATAACGCAATAGGCAGGTTCTTATTTTACAGTGTATTTAAATAATAGGTGTTTATAAATACACATTGATCTTCAGGTTTAAGTAAAAGTCGGGGTAAAAATTAGTGTATTTAAATTTAATAAATATAAAGGAACACTCAATTTCTGTATTTTACACAGACATTATTTTAGAAACCAATTTGATAGCATTTTTAATTGTTAAAATATTTTCATTTCACAAACTATATTTCATTAAATTTAAACATAAATTGAACACAATATAAATACATTTCATTTTGAGTTCATCATTGCTCAATTGACCAGAGTCTTGGCAGGACCTAGGGAGTGTAGTTAATTTAGCGTTTGCTGCCAGACTGACTTAGCAGCTCTAGTCGAGGCTACCGAGAGTTTTGGCGCGTCCAGTTTTAAAATTATTGCGATTTTTTCAAGGATTGGGGATTATCAAACCCCACGTGGTGCACGGAGGGTTAATAGTCGCCTAAAATCTAGTTGTTTTTTTTTATATTGGGGTGAATACAGTTTACTTATTTTGAATATTTGTCCTAATGTTTTGTGAAATAGTGGTACTGGTAGGTATTTAAAATTTACTAAAAGTGTGTTTAGAACTACCTACCCTGGGTGAATTAAATTTGGAACTGTAACTTGTAATGTAGCCAGGTTTATTTAATTTAATTCACCTAGGTAAATTAACCCAGGTGCATTAAGTGCACGACTCCGTAATTTTAATGCACCCAGGTGTTTAAAGTGTATTTAATTCACCTAGGTGCATTAAGTGTACGACCCCAGGTTTTTTAGTATAAAGAAGACAGTGAATAAAGACACTGCTCTTCTGAGGAAGACGTCGGCCTTCAGACAATAGATGTTACACATCAGTACAGGTACGGGTTCAAATTCTGTCTGGGGTCTTAGTTTAAAATTAGTAAAAGTGGATGTTATATGTGCGCAGTGCGCTGATGTCGATATTTGCAGGCGCAGACTTAGTCCTTGCTTAATAATATCTACAGCTGCTTGAGTATACTAAATTTATAGTAAGTCTTAATTTGCAAATCTACCGGCTACCTTCTTCTCAGGACTTGTTACCCTTGAGTCCTGAATGTCGATATCATGCAAATTGGAATCCTAGGAAAGTATGTCATTTTAGACAGTACTAGCAGATCAGGTATTAACATGTAGTTACAAATGAATACAACAAATCCTATAAAATAATTTATTGTTTACTATTAACTAAATAATAATAAGCCAAAAAAAAAGTACATAAAATGACATTCTCTACTCCAATTTCCATTATATTGCATGAATTGAACTTCAAGAGTAATCCTACTAAACATTGCAGTCACGGCTACCGGTAGGTATATGTAAGATGGTGGCTGTAGCACGCTCACCTCGGTCTGCTAGGCAGGGAGTAAGATGGTCTACAACTAAGTTCCAAAAGCATGGAGTAGTAAGAGGTGTCGTCAGAATCGCATGATAGAATACTGACAAAAATTACTTTGAGCGTGAACTCAGTAAAATTGGGAGTTGGAAGTAAACACGATTCCTCGACGTTTTTCTACGATATGGTACAATATAAGTTAACCAATATCTACCCAACGTCAACTTGTGAAGCCCATTAAAAAGCATCATCGAAGATTTTAGATTGTCTCCTTCTTTGAAAGTTCTGCAAAGCTTTTGGGATGGTCCTCCCTATACTCCTGTATTAATGCTCCATTCCGATATATTTGCCGTAGTTGAAGGCAACAGGAAACTATCAGTGAATGAAATAGGTAAATAGGCGTAAATAAATAGGCGTGTTTGTATGAAAAGGGTTATGAATGTGAAGGAAGCAAGACAGGTTTGTCAGGATCGTGAGGTCTGGCACTCGATACTCTCTGCCTACCCCGTAAGGGACTTGGCGTGAAGATATGTATGTATGTATGAAAAAGGTAAACCATCGAATAGTTACTATGTTTTTTAAGCTGGTTTTAACTAAGCGAAGTTAGTTCATATATAATAATATGAACCTTTACTTTACTTTTGCTCGAGACCTAACATCCTGACCTCAGGTTGGCAACGCACCATTACCATCTTTAGTGTCTCTAGGCGGCGTGAATTTCTTACCATCAGGAAAACCGTCTCCTTGTTTGCCTTCCTATAACACAAAAAAACTATGTATGTATAGGTATATAAAATAGTTACGTCGTCGGACTCGAACCGTCTTACCACAAATGTTTTAAAATACTCCTAGAAAGCATGTTTTATCTGTAAGCTACGTTATATGTCTCGTGAGTATATTTTTTCATTACCTCACATCTCATAAATCATCCGTTTTATGGGTTTATATAATTTAATTTAACTCAACTTTTGTCTCTTACTAGCACATGAGGTAAGAGGATAAGACAAGCAAAATCATAACAACGATTTGCTTTATTTATTTTGAAGATTACTCAGAATTGGAATTCTACACCTAGAGGTGTTTTCGGAATTCGGAACAATCTTTCAAGAGAACTTTCAAGCCAAAGGAGATTATTTAATTTTAAATTTGCACCTATATTACTTTTTATAAGGCAAATTAAGTATTGATTGAAAGAAGGATTTTTATAGTTTGTACTGCTGAAGTCCTTTTTTCACCCGCCTTAATAAAAATTATATTAGTTTAAAATTTATGTTATTGAAACAGAAAAATGGGATAGCTCAAACTTTAATTTTTGGTTTTTAACTGTAGATTTATTGATTGTAATCACAAAGGACACCAATACTTGTCGAAAACAGAAGTAAATTAAAAAAAAATGGCAATTTGGAATAATATCTTGGTTACTAAGGAAGTTTTTATGAAACAAGATTACAGGACAGAAAAAAAAGAAACTTATTTTGTTAAAGAAAATCTATTATGCATATCAGGCTTGATTGGATGGTGGTAGTCAGGCTGAAGATAATAAAAAATTACACATACACAACTTTGTACCCTAGATTTCTGTTAGATAAGTAAGCACATATGCAACCAAGTTTAGGTAATCATTATATTTACAAATTTTGGCTAATTCCATTAATGGAATGTGATTAATTACATTATAACACTAAAGCTTAAGTAGTTATGCATTTTCACAAATACATAGTTATGTTAATATAAAATTAAAATTATATTTACATTTATTTTAAATCTCATCAACAGTTCTTTTTCATACACAAATGTTGAGTTATTGCATACTTGTATGATACCACACTATCAGTCTCAACTTATTTAAGTACCTATGGTAGCTAATTTGGCAAACATAGAAACTAATCTTCAATTTTTATGTCAGTTTTTGTAATATTCTGATTCATCTGATCATTTTCGTATTCAACAAAATCATCAAATAAGCTAGGCCATGCTTCTGTGTCATCGTAACTACTGAGATCTTCGCCTACAAATTCACAGAAATTTAAAAACATATACCAAGTATCTTTGGGAATGCCTCGTATGTGAGGATGTTTCTCTAAATAGTTCAACCACCTACTCAATATTGGTGGCTCATTGTTAGTAAAAACTAAGCGCCAAAGTAATACTGCTATATCTGCTGGTAGTATTCGTTGTCCTGTACTAATATCCAGACCAAATTTGAATGTGAACCTATATAAATCTTTAAATTGTTCAGAGTCTCTTTTAAGTTCTTGTGTGATTTCATTCAGCTTTTGTTGTATGCCTTTAATAGAATCTGTTTTCATATTCTTCAGACCTTGTACAAATTCTTGCTTTGTAAATCTACACATCTGACTAGCGTTTAATTTCCATGCAAGCACCAGTACTTTAAAATCATCTGGATCAAGTTGTAAATCATTACAAAGGTTTTCAATTCCTTCTGCTAATATTGCTTCTTCTAAAGAATCCTTATATTGGTCAAATAACTGATTAATTTTGGATTCTGAAATGCGACATTCACCCGACCCAAGTGAGGACATGCTACGTGGAATGGAAGGTAATTTGTGATAAAAAGATTTTGGTGTTTTTTCTGAGCTGATATTTGATTTAAGCACATCCCCAGAGCATGAATCAGAAAATACATTCATTGTATTGGCGTTTTGCATATGAATGCTATTTCTATAATTATTAACACAGTTATCACTGCCCTGCAGAAGTGGTTCCTCTTGTGGATAATCAGAAACCATGACAGTAGGCACTTGGTTAGTAGTAACAATCTCTGTTATCTCTGAAATTAATATCAACAAATTAATGACAAGATCATGAATCATAAATAAATAAATATATCCCTGGACCAGTTACACAAATTGAATCTAACCCTAAAGCAAGCAAATTAAATGCTTGTGTTATGAGTGTAAGTCAACGATTTGAATACTTACATACAAATACTTAAATAGATACCAGGATAAATTTAATAAACTCCCAGACCCGGAAATGCAGACATCTAAATGTTCATTACACAAATGCCTGCCCCCGTTGGGAATCGAACCCAAGCCTCGCAGTTGGTCATTGTAGTTAGGAGTGTTAGAATTAATAGCTGGTATTTGAATCTAAAAAAATACATTTAAATCTGACTACTTCATTTCAATCATATATTTCATGTACTATTTCACAATTATATTTCATACCTTATCACATAATTTTGATTCATAAATTTAAAGACTATTTCATTTATATTAAAAAATATATTTTATAGTAATAATTGAACTTGATCATTTACTTCCATTTTCACATTTTGTTTTTAATTATAAGTATGTCTCAACAGATCTTGTAATATTAGATAAAAACAATTTGGAATTTAATCAAGTTTAGCTGCAAGAATAACACATTATTTTCTAAGTATACTAGTTTAAATAGGAAGTATAATAACCTAAGACATTCCTCCTTGCATTGTTTGTTGTGAACAAAGGATAAATATACGAACAAAAAATGTACTAATGGCTAACTATTAAAGGGAAACAAATAATAAATGATGTTACTAAATACTTACCATCTTTTTTTTGGCTGGGTGATGTTCCAACATCAGCATTTGTTTGGGATTTGAAACAGCTTATACAATGGCCCATTTGACATAAATGTATCAAATTTGTCCGAAATATAAAAGTTATTGCAAACTCCAGGTGCACATAATAATTTCACTAAAATGCTATTCAACATAATGGTTGGAAATGGAATTGTTTTTTATGTATAATCTATTCGATGAAACCTAAAATGAATCACGGATTTAGTAAGAACATAGTCTTAAAGTTTTAAAATATTTTGCCAATGTATTAAGCCTAGAACACAAGAAATTTCAACTCTTACTTACCATCCTCCTCACTCGAGATCAAGGATTGTTGGTCGAGTAAATTTTATGAAATTTAATACTAATGAATTTATTTCCTGCATAGCCCAATATTTAAAAATGTACCATTTCTAATTTATTGCTATTTACAGCAGTCAAAACCTTTGCAACAATAACAAGACTTAATTTATTGTAAAACGACAAGGAACAAGAGCAAGAACCAAAACAGTACAGAGTATGAAATATGAATGTCAAAGTGACATTAACTTGACAATTATAATACAAGAAACCTTTCTACCACAGAACAATAGTACTCCTAGCGGAGCTTTCTACTACGCTCCGAGTCCGACTCTTTAACATCGCCAATCTGTAATATCTATAGTCTCTATTTAGTCTGTGGGCATGTCATACGCTTTAAAAAAATAAAAACTTAGGAGTTCGTTTTGGCGCCTTCGTGAATAAAGATGGTCGAAATTTTTCACAATTATTGAATTTAGTGTAAATTATGAGTAAAATTAGTCGATCTAGGTGGGAATTTGTTTAATTTTGTTCAGTGAAAGTGCACACATGAAATAATCGAAGAAATTAGTGTATCGTGAATTTCCTCGTTGCCGCCAAATCTCCAAAAGTGAGCTTGTGTAAAGTGACCACTAATAGTGACTAATGACTGTATAAGAATAATTATTACGGAAGACATGTGACTATTGACTGTGTAAGAAATAATTAATACGGAAGACGTGGCAGCATGGCCAAAAGGTTTTAGCCGATCCCAAAAAGGGACAAACTAAACAAAAAATTAAAAAAAAGTAAAAACTTTTTCAAACCAAAATAAACCGTTGTGTTGTGATAATTTGTGAGAACTAGTAACCACCTAGTAAATACATACATCCTAGAATCCCAAAAACAAAACCCACATAAAATTTGTTTTATTTTAAATTGTCTTTTAACAACGTAGCCAACGTGTCTAGTTGTTATGTTAAATCCAATTTGTTACAAGCTAAAATCTAAGGGTCACCTAAATTGAGTGGGCAATTTGGTCTTTTAATTGCTTTGTCTTAAAGTTTGTTTCTTTGAATTTTTATCTTATATTGAAAACATGAGTGTTATTGACGAACGCTGGGATTTTTATATTGAAAATTACAAAGATGCTGAAGTAAGGCATTTCACGGAATTCGAACTGCAAATTAATAATATTTGTGAAAATGTTTTAAAAGTCCTTGAAGACAGTTTTCTAATTCAAAATCCTCACAGTCAGGCTTTGAAACCAAGTTATGATGATGAACTTAAATCTATTGTCGAGAGTAATAAAGAGCTGCGTCAAGAAATTGATTTTAAATTAAAAGTATTGACTCAAAAGCAAGAGCAATATGAAAGTTTCAAAAAAGGTAAGTTTATGATTGCATTTTCTTGTCTAAATAATAAATCTGTTAATTTGCATTAGATGATAGGTATTTGGATTTTTAAATAGAGTGTGAGCGATGCTTTAAAATCGTTTTTTGGAAAAAATAAATTAAAATATTTTTAGGATTATGTATCCACTCTCATTACCAGAACCTCATCCAATAAAACTGCATTTCTTTTACCTATTACTTATTAGATGTTTAGTTGTTTAAGGAATTCCTTTTGTTAAAAAATATTTAACTTCCAGTGTGTTTTGAAGATGCTTAAACTAAAAAAATAAACTTAACCCTCAGCTACCTAGCACCTATTACTGTCCTTTAACCACCTATGTGCAGTCGGAGAGACCACAGAGATTAATGGCTTTATTTTAAAATCTATGGTAACGAATTGACATTTGGTTGAATAAATGCATATTTATACTCTTACCCTTTATTTTAGCATTAATAGTAACATTAAAATAATAGTCTTATAAAATAGCATAACATTTGTGAAGTAGCATTTATGGCACCAAAAATTACTACTTGTAGTCAAAGAGATCTTTATCAATAGGAACTAATTTACTTACTTCTTTTTCTTATTTCTAACAATTTGAATAAACTAAAAAGAAAATCAAACAAAAATATTAAAGAAAACACAAGAAAATCAACAAAATTGCAATGCTTAAAGTTTTACAATTTTACAGAGAGTTCTTTACGTCCCTCGGAATGCTATATTTTTTTTCACGACGGTCCATGTGCTGTTTTGTAAGTTGTTGAGCCAACATTTTCAGGAGTTTAAATCAACTTTCAGTCTTCAGAGCTTTGTTACTGCGGCTGATTACATATGCATTAGAATCAGAGATGTCTAGCATTCTGTAAAAAATAGCCAAAGGCCATTTTTGCATCCCACGATTGCGTCGTGTTGATTGAGTAAATCAACGCCAATTTTTGTTTGGTTGTGGTACAATATCATCTCGGGTTTTATGGTACTTTGGTCAATACTTGTAGTATGATGCATGATTGAAACTTGAAAGCAAGCACAACTACCTAGACGGTTTGAACTGGGGCGGTATTTCACGTTTGTTTTTTTTTATTTTTCTCGTAATTTATGTTCATTTTGAAACTTAAACAGTTACAATAAACAATCGCAGAAAGCCTATACAAACACCTACATGCAGTCAGAGAGACCGCTGATGAAGTATTTTTACTTACCCTGAGCCAATGCACGTACATAGTCACTCAGCGAGCACAAGCGCGATACTAATTGGTGAGCAGAAAAGGTACATGAATGCGCTATGGTGCACGCTACTCACACATGGAGATATTTGAATTTGAAAAACCGTTGCGGTCTGTGAGACCGCTCGCAGGTGGTTAAGGATTAATATTCAAATTTTATTTCAGATCAAAAATTATTATGCAGAGAGATAAAAGAAACTCACGAAGCATTCTTGATGGCTAAGAAATACTACAAGAAGTTTTTAAAATTCTATTTTACTATAGAATCAAAAAGTAAGGAAAAACAAATTGTGTTTGTTCAATTTTTCACAGAAGTAAAAACTGACAATGAAGAATATTCTGTGAGAATTGAGAGGGACATTAAAACTGCAAAGTATGAATGTAAGTCATATTATGTATTTTCATAACAGTTATTAATATTTTTTAGTGTAAGTACCTAATTTTGAATATAAGCAAAATCATTCTTTAATTTTTTAATAACTTAACAACCACATAAAAAGATCAAATTAATTTTATTGCCTGTAGTCTAGTTGGTCAGGTGTCGGCATTGAGTGAATGAGGTTGTGTTTGTTTCTTGAGTTCTGCAATATCTTATCAAACTAAATTTGTCCTGGATTGGATAATTGCTCATTTATCACGTTGTAGGACTAGTTAGTACCTTCATTGTAAGTTGTACCTCTGCCTACACATACGGGGATATGGGTGTGAAGATACTTACTTTTTTATGTTTTTATTTTCAGTGTTGAGCTCAATCCCAAACCTGAAAAATCTAAAGGAACTGCGAAAGAAATTAAAAGAAACTAATGATGTACCTGGAGCTCTTAGTTGCATCAGGCAGGCTTTTCTGAACATGAAGGAAGCAAAATGACTTTGTTTCCAATAAAAATCATAATTTAAATAAAATAGTCATTTATTATTTGTAATATTGTAAAATATTGATATAACAATCTTGTTAACAGATATTAATCATCTTTGAGGTATAGAGGGTAGTTTAAACTTTTGCATTGTGTAGATATTTCTATTCGGATAAAATCTCTTGTATTGGCATATAGTTACTAACATTTGCATGCTTTTAAAATTTCAATTCAATTATTCCGTAATGTATATTTTTATCTAAATCTATTAATTTAAGAGCTGGCTCCCTATGAACCCATGGGTCTTGAATGTTGATTGACATTCTGTAGGAAAATAACTGTGAATGAGTATTTCCAAGTTATTTTTAACAATATAAACACCATGTAAAAGAATGCCAGAACTATTTATATTGGGGTTAGATTAGTTAGTTTGAGAGCATATTAGATACATAATTTACATTTTCAGGATTGACTGCTGCCAGTAATTTGATGTCATAAAAAAACTCTTTTCAAGCAAAAATGCGGCACCTGCTTATGTTAACATATTATATAGAACGATTTAATATGAATATAATATACAAATATATTGAAGGTGATTTATCTGTCTGTTGCCTTTTCATGTTCCATGAAATCAATAATTATATATCAGTTGGTTGAAGTTTACCATATAATATACTCATGCAATTTCATCAAGCCAATTGGGAATCACTATTCTAGTATTAAATTGGTTCATTTTATCGGGAAGACAACATGTAAATATAATTTCTATACCTAAAACATTATTGTAAATAATAAATACGTCATTTTTTAGTCAGCTAAGTAGACCATGAAATATAAAAAAATAATTAAAACTAAACAAAATTACAACCAAAGTGTGTATTCAAAACAGCTAAAATGTTAGGTTAATTAACAATTAAGGTAGCAGCAGCTATTAACAACCTTAACGAAAATCTGTATGTATCACCAATATGTTTCTTCTTAGGAAAATCTAATATATGTATTGTAAACAAACTATGTGTGCAATGATTAAACCTGTGTGGTTTGATTACAATAAATACATTTTATGGTAAAAATTACAATAAATATCTTAAATCTTTTTAAAGAAATAGAAATATTTAAATGGGTCTCTGTAGATTTTTGATAGGTCATTAATAGCTGCAGTTATCTAGTATATAATTTTCAGTTTATTTTGATATCGTTAATTTAATAAATAGCATAAAAAGTTAACATTCTTATTGTATCTAATATATCTCTTGAAAATTAGAATTATGAATGAAATAATTTTATAACGTGAACATACATTTATAAGTAGATATAATGACGTTTAAATGTTAACATATTTAATGACTGATTTTATAATAAATAACCTAAAATAACATTATATTAAAATAAACTGAATTTGTGCAATGTGCAGGTACTGGTAATACTTTTTTTTATCTAATTCTACATTATGTATTTGATGAAGTTAAGTAGACCAAATAAATAAATTTTTGATATAAAATAAATTAATGGATTGTTATCAACACAGTGCCAAATGAGAAAATAATATTAAACTATAGATGAAGTTCAAATATGCATTTGCAACACTATTAAGTGAGATCTGTAGAGGACCCCTCTACAGTTATATTTTGGCGGGCTTAAATTGTATTTTAGATTAATTACATACATTTTAACCGACTCGAAAATAGGGGTTTTCAATGTATTTTTTGTTTGTTTGTTATGCGATTACGCGGCCAATGACCCCGATTTTGGCGATTCCTTTTTAATTTGCCATGATTCAACATAAGTGCAAAAATGTATGCATTATTAGTGTAAGTTAAACTATTAGTAAAATGTTTATAAAACATGGACTATTTCGGAACCATTGCTATCTTTAAAAAAAAAGAATGATCAAACAACTTGATACCCATATTGGAATGAAATAGTTGGGAGTCGGTTTTTGAAGTTTTACTTACTTAATTATGAATGAAAAAGGGTTGAACAAAATCTGCCAAATTTCTCTCGCACTGATTGTCATTATGTTTGAGAGTTTACTGGCTAGGAACAATTTCTTGCAAATTATAAATATTTGAAATTATTGCTAAGTAATACACTTCTTGTGCGTATGTAATGTGCGTTGTTAGTAATACAATACAAACTACACGTACATACGATCAGAATGTTAAAAATTACATAATTTTTTTTTGTAATTTACATAAATAAATCAAAATTATCTTCATTATTAGTAATTATTTACTCACAATTTATATTAAACTAGAGTGTTGAACGGTCCTTTTGTCACAGGTTTTACATCGGTTTAACTTTTTTTCACTCGAGTTATTAATTACTATGTCAAAAGGATCTTCCAAATGTTATAACAATGTAACATTGAAGAAGTTCACAAGAGTAACATTGCTGGACCACTTAATTATAAAGATATCTTTTTAAATATTCTTCGAGTACATTCTTGACTGTCCTAAGCTGCTACGGGGTTAAAGCATTCGTGAGACTATTCAAACACCAAAAAATAATTGATCAGTCTGCACATTGGACTACGGCGAAGGGATGACCTCTGGGGCTCACATATCGAAATCTAGAGGTTTATGTTCAAAAGTAGCCCTCTTCACATTGAACTAACATCTTGGCTCAGTGTGTACTTTTACTATGTTACGACGGAAAGTTTATAAGCGGTAAAACGAGCATAATTTTTTTCACACTTAATAAAATTAAAAGTATTTAAATAATTTAAAATGAGTAAAATTAAATAACTTAAATTAAAACATGAACTGTTGTATTGTTTGACGAAATTATTACACAATTATTGTAAGGATATTAAATAAGTGCATATAATAAATGTAATTGAATTCGAATATACCTATTAATTATAAAAGTTGGTAATTATTTGTGACTTACATAAATTAATTACAATTAATTGAGAAAGAACAGTAGTTATGGCGTTTTAGTACAAATTATATACATATTGAAGTTAGAAAAACTAGAATACGTAATGTGATAAGGTTTTCTAGATCTGTAGTTAAATGTTTTTTTAATCAGTTTTTTTTAAAGCCTTAGACTTGTGTAAACGACGTACGATACTATTTAAAGATACATAGTATAAATTTGCTACCTTCAAAGCATAACGTAAAACCGTAATGTCTGTCTTCATACTCCTTATATAGATAAAAAAGTCAATCCCACATTAAAATATGAGATTATAATATCTGTTTTCCAACTGCTTATCTAACTAAAACATAGTCAAATCCATTATTAAAAAACATTTTTTTTCAAACTGCGCTTTTCTGGAATGTTCTAAAATATAAGTCATCCTTGAAACAAAATTTGGCAGCGTTACATTTTAATTACTGTAAATCAGATCCAAAACCTTATGATCTACAATAAATTATAACATTTTAAAATTGTTTCCTCCATTTATGACCGCGTCATTGGTTGAGGGTTAACGCATATCCCTAAAAACAATAAACTTTCGTGAGGTTCGGGTTCATTTCCTAAATAGTAGTAGACATTTATCTGATGACCATGTCTGTATTACTGGGTCTGGGTGATTATTAGATTTATTTTGGTATATATATTTTTATATGTTGGTATTATCAATACCCATAACACAATTACCAGTTTGCTTAGTTAAATCATTCTTTTATTTTGTATAAAAATATTTATTTATTTATGCATTGCAGTCAAGCGTTATTTAGTTTTACAAAATGTTACAAAAGTGTTTCTATTGCTGCGACCCTTAAAATACATGTTCATTTATTTAGCCCCATCGACCAATCTAGGCATAGTTTTACAGATACCTAAAACCTAATATAACCAATAGAATTTCAGTTGAGTTTCATATGATTAGTAATAAAAATGAAGCTATACTATTACTGGAGGTTACACTGCTAACAAAGACCTGATGTCATTTCAAAATACTGCTGACTCATTCTGATGTCCTGACCTCTCCTTCCGACAGTCTTGTGATGTCAATAAACCAAAGTTTTTGACTTTATTAATCGAAAAACAGGTCAATGCATTATAGTAGGGGAGCCCAGAAAGGTATTTTTGCAGTAACTCGTCGACAGTAAAGCGTCGGCGCGTCAGATTAAGATATGGGATCTTATACCATAGTCTCCTATAGCACCTCCATTATGTATCAAATATTTATGCACATGTACGGTTGTCTAATTTTTTGGCTTGAAAATGTAATCGACCATGTAAGATTAAAGTACGGCGGACTTATTGCATGCCGAAAAGTGCATTTTTAAATTTTCTGATGATTTGAACAAGACATACGGCAATGGGAGGTTCATACACTTTCAAAATCATATACGTTAATTGTCCATTACGACAAGCTGTCTGGTTGACATATTTCTGTCATCAGAGACACATTAGGCATTTATATTATTAATATCTGATGAGCTCGGCTATGACCAAGTGACTGCAATTGTTATTTTTGCTTCTAGACACTTAACGCACCGCTAAAAATAAAAACCTCACATTACCTTTTTTGCTCTCCACTATTTAATCGAAAAAGTGCAATGGGTCCCCACGATGCTGGAGTTACAATATTTAGCATCGCGGGCTCCCCTACTATTAGAGTGAGTCAGTATTTGGATATGAAATCAGGTCTTTGTTAGGAGTAAACTCCAGTTGTAATACAGCTTCATGGTAATATAAAAATATGTTTAAAGTACTATCATAGAAATATGGTTTCTTGTTTAAACAGTGCATGCATGAATACTGTGAATACAAAAATAATACTGAAATGCAATATTTTAATACAACGGGAAAATACTTTTCGAATGTAAGTTACAAATATATATTAGTGTGTTAATAACCATTCTATAAATATACAATAATGTTACAATAATTATATGATGTATATTTAAAAAGTAGATGCCACTAGTACAACATATTTGTACATTAGCTGTCCTCAAAATATAATTCAAAGCTTGTTGTGGCCAAAAATGTTTGGTTTTTTAATATTCGTTGGTACTTAGTAGCAATTTGTGTTTCCTTTCGTTAATACATAGTAAGTAAATATTATTTACTGTGATTTATAATAGTCTTAAATTATATTAATATCTAAACGTAAACAACCTCTATAGGACATATTTTTTCTTTGTTCTGTATGTTAAACTTTTTCTTAGTATGTATAATTATTAAATATTATTTGGTACAGTACTTCGAGAAGATGAACTTCAAATACTGTAGGAAGGCTCATAATAATTGGTAAATTGCAAATTATCTTAGGAAGCTTTTAATTTGCCATTTGTTTCTACGTTTGAGTCTATTATTTTCATTTCATTAGAGCACTTTGAAGCATTTAAAGAGACTTCTGAATCTTTAATGAAGCCTTTGTTTCTGGTAGGCAACAAAATAGCACCCAGCGCTACCAAATGTATGGAATAGTAAAATTTCCTGAAAATGATAATAACCAAATTAAATTGATTATACAGATTATTATTAGTATAGGAAAAAGTTGTCTATCTTTACGTTAAAAATTATTTCAGAAAACAATATCTGGGATAGGTTTTAAGTTAATTGTTACTACTTAAAAAAAAAACTACTGGCCCAAACCATATAAACGGACTACTTTCTGCACAGTCCTAATATTCCGGCCACAGGACAGCGTCGCATCTCTATCATCTAAGATGTCTATAGGCTACGTTTGTCTCTTACCATCTAGGGTAGGGTTACTCATACATTTTTTTTCGAAATGTCTACGGTTGTGTACGTCTAACAACTTTTACGTCACCGGGCTTGTGGGCGAGCAGAGTGCTCAGCCAGAGATTGAATTTTGGGTGGGGCCTGGACCCTCCTCCCTAAGGGTGTCTCCTGTGAGACCCTACCCCGGTTTAGGTTGGAATCGTGGTTTGTGTCGGAAGAGGATACTCATACACATCTTTAAGCCAAGTCCCTTTCGGGGTAGGCACAGGGTATCATGTGCCAAATCTCACAATCAGACTTGTTTAGATTCCTCCACATTCATTATCCTTTTCATACAAAGACACCGGTGTTGGGAAAGGGTTGAATCTCAATCTCATGCAAATCGAAAATTGGAATCGGATTTGTGTGAATTATTAACATTCAGTTAATAATAATTAATTATTTATTACTAGCTGCTAGCCCTCGCTTCGCTTCGGTTATTCAAGAATAAAAATCCTACTAATATTATAAATGCGAAAGTTTGTGAGTATGTCCGGGGGAAGGGGGGAATGCAGTAAGCTTTTGTTGCTTTGTTGAAGCAACGATATTTAATTTTGCGCCCGGAGATTAACTTTTTGATAACTCATTAGTTGTTAATTTTTTTCTAATAGTGTAAATGGCAATTTTGATCTAAATTACACGCATAACGTATCTGACAGATTTATTTGACTAAGGGTTAATACTGTATTGTTAAAAATATGTTCTAAAGTAACCCTTCATTTTACCGTTTTAAGTATACGCAAAAAACGGTTTTTGTGGGTTATTCTTTAAAGATAGACATATACCACCGCTTACTTTTTTGAGATCTAACGAAGAGGAAAAATCCCACGATACATTGTTTTGTTAAAACTCAAAAGGTTTTGGCAGCGTTTTCGAGAAAAGCTCCCGATCGGCTTATTTTTTGCCGACATATTGAACTAATATCGTTGCAATATCGTTGGTTTGTACAAAACATAAACTTACTATACACTAAAACCTTCCTCAAGAATTGTTCTATCTATTGTTGAAAACTGAATGAAAATCCGTTCAGTACTTTTCGAGTAAATCGCGAACAGACAGACAGACAGACGTGGCGGGGGACTTTGTTTTATAATATGTATTGATATCGTTGATATTAATTCGTTGATATAAGAGTCCAAAATGACAAAAATCCAATATCAATTTCAAAAGTTCATGAAATCCAGATTCAAGAGTACCTACAGGAGAGCCGTATGCTTGTATGCTGTCTAGTGTCATAAAAATATTCTATTTACCTACCTACTATTCTAATTACCTAAAAAATTATACTCG
>NJDC01000891.1:59745-81122 GCA_002245475.1 Calephelis virginiensis | reverse complement strand
GTTATCCTCCGCCTCGTTGGTCGAGTGGCTAGCGTACACGCCTAGCTACATCGATTTTCCGCGAGGCTCGGGTTCGATTCCCGACGGGGGCAAGCATTTGTGTGATGAACATTTATATGTCTGCATTTTCGGGTTTGGGTGTTTGTTAAATTTATTCTGGTATCTATTTAAGTATTTTTAAGTATTAGTATCGTTGACTAAAACCCATAAAACAAGTTTCTAATTTGTTTACTTTGGGGTTAGATGCTTTGTGTAACTTGTCCAGGGATATTTATTTTATTTTTATCTATTTATTTATTTTATAATTTACCATCAGAAACTCATAATTGTGGCTTTTAATATATTATTTTTTTAGCTAAACAAAGAATAATTAAGATCGAACTTCAACAGGTAAGTTCGTCTGATCATTCAAAAATATGTTTGGTGCATCAAAATAAAACGCGAAAAGTTTTACCTTCCTGGCAGCCACAGTAAAGAGTCCTCCCGCGAAGAAGGTGAGATAGTACCCGGGGTAGAAGCCGTGCCACACCGCGGAGAGCGCGTACACGCGGACGGTCCGGAACGCCGCGCCCCGCTCGTACGCCACCGCGCGCAGCCACGCGTTCGTGTTTTTGTTCCAGCTCGCCACCGCGTTGCGGAAGTTCGCTGCGAACTGGAAAACACGCCATCGTTAAAGTTGAACGACACAGAGATAGCTGTAGAAAAGCGTCTGGAAGCTTAGTGAAGACGGTTTTTTAATATACTACATGGACCAAAATAACAAAAGGCAAGTCAAGGATAAAATCGATAGCCATGTGTAAAATCTTCCTATTATCTCTCTCTAGACGGGAGATAGATCAGATGAACGCACGACTGTTTGAATTTGCGTTTTAAATAGACGTCAAAAAACGAAACGATTTTTCAACTTGGTGTTTTTGTAAGGTACACAAAAAACATTGTAAAAAATCAAAACCCTGGTTTTAAAAACATATTTAATTTATTTAAAACTAGCTGTCCCGTCGAACTTCGTTCCACTAGTTTAGTCTGTATGGAAAAAAATTAAGATATTGTTTTTCCTAGTTTCGTCGCAATTTTTCCATTTTCCTTACCATTTAAGCCTTCCTTGGACTTGAACAAATGAAATCAAAATTAGCCAAATCGGTTCAGCTGTTCTCGAGTTTTAGCGAGACTAACGAACAGCAATTGATTTATTTATTATGTTATATAGATTAGCCACTTTGATAGCAACCTATTTTATTAGGCGTAAACTGAAACTATTTTGACAAAGCATAGTCTGGTATTACTCATGGATGATCTACTTTCATACTCTCTGCCTACCTCGCAATGGATTTGGCACACCCAAGTCTATGTCTGTCCGGGGTAATTTATATTATTAAAAATTTACTCTTTTTACTGTGTACTTTTTACTATGTTAAAACTATTGCCCCTGTGTTATAACGGTCCGATGTCGAACTTGACATCTATAGGTCGCGGGTTCGATCCCGGGCAACAAAAAATTTGAAAATGTGTATATTTTCAATTTTCTAATAAAAAATAACGTTTCCCGGGATTAGATAGGTGCCCGTTTGGCGATAGGCTTGCCGCCTATCATATTGAGGGATTAAGTGTCTTCTGCTAGTCGTAGGTGACCTGGGGGCCGATTATGTAACTCAGTTGACCACTCAAAATGAATGAGTGTGCATCAAATAGCTGTGAAATGACTTGTTTTATATTTGCTTTCTCCAGTGACCAACAGAAATACAGTAGAGAAAGCAAACACAAATGACGTCATTCGATGTACACTTTTGCAGTTTGAGTTAGCAACTGAGATACATAATCACCCCCTGGTTGTGCCAGTGCCAACCTCTTCGGGGATATGAGCGTGAAGATACTTTTTAAAACTAATTAGGAGTATATAATGAATAATCAATTTTAATGTGTTTGTGATGAATTTAGTTCTTTTAGTCTTATTTCAATTAATTAGTAGTTAATTTTTGATTATTTTGGAATATTATTGAATATAAATAGCGATTTAATTTAATTTCTTTAAATAGTTTTATAATTGATATCGATTGTTTCTAGTGATTTGATTTTTTTTTATGTTATAAGAAGGCAAACAAGCAGAAAAATTTCCTGATGTTAAGAAATTCACGCCGCCTAGAGACACCAAAGGTGGTAATGGTGCGTTGCCAACCTGAAGCTGGGATGTTAGGCCTCGAGCAAAAGTAAGTTTACCGGCTACCTTACCCTCCGAACCGGAACACGTCATGACGTTATCGCGACAGGAATAGGTAAGGCGGTGTTACCAATCCGGGTGAGTCGCTGCCAAACTCTACCACCTAGTCAGATGTCACGGTGTTAGTGACGGTGAGCCTATGCTCGCCTGTTACGAGCTGCCTGGCAAGGAAGGCAGATGGTCTATTCTACAAAGGAGCCCGGACCAACACGGGGAAAATCATTGTTTGTTTTTAACCTTGGATATTTTTTTAATAATAATTAATGTACGTATAAAACAATTACATAATATTGATATCACTTCCTAGTAATTGAATAATTCATAATAATAATGTTTAAACTTATTTCTCATTTTATCTCATTTAATTGGGACAATAGTTTTGAGTATTCTTAATTGTAATTGGAAAATTATATATGAGAAAACTTTCTGGATAGGGCCAAAATTGTGTCTTAAAGGGATTAATACAAATATAGAAGATTTATACAAGTGCCTTTTTTCTGTATGAAAAAAAAGAAAAGCACTTTTTTGACTGGCTAGTGACCGGACTTTCTGAAAAAACGAAATTTGTCATGCGCTCTTGTAATATGGCATTTCCAGTTAAGATAATTGTCAACAATGAAATCCAGGGTATCGTAAATTATCTACAATTCATACAAAGATATAAATAAGGGCGAAAAAAGTTAACTACTTAGTATTAAACTTATGTAGAATACTACTACGATATATATTAGTATCTTCACGCCCATATCCCCGAATAGGTAGGCAGAGGCACAACCAGGGCACCCACGACTAGCCGAAGACACTAAGTCCCACAATGTGATAGGTGGCAAGCCTGTCGCCAATCGAGCACATTTCCAATCCCGAGCAACATTTTTTTTTATTAGAAAATTGGAAAAAACCCAATTTTCTTTTTACTGCCCGACACGGGATTTGAACTCGGGGCCTCATGCAGTCAAGTCCAACAACTGAACCGCTGGACCACAGAGGCGATAACGATTACTATATATACGATAGGCGATACGATATATATAATTATTTTTTTATGATATTGGAAGGCAAACAAGCAGACGGATTTCCTGATGGTAAGAAATTCAAGCCGCCTAGAGACACCAAAGGTGGTAATGGTGGGTTGCCAACCTGAGGCCGGGGTGTTGTTAGGCCTCGAGCAAAAGTAAGTTTACCGGCTTCTTTACCCTCCAAACCGGAACACGTCAACGGCAAGCATTGACGTTATGGCGGCAGGAATAGATAAGGCGGTGGTGCCAACCCGGGCGAGTCGCTGCGAAACTCTACCACCTAGTAACATGTCACGGTGTTAGTGACGGTAATCCTATGCTCGGCTTTTACGAGCAGGCTGGCAGAAAGGCAGATGGTCTATTCTGAAGGTGATGATAATGGTTATTATTTAGAAATTGATAGAAATAAATAAAAACAATAGAAAAAAACAACAACATCGACATAACGCGAACTTACCTCAAATCCAAAAACATCAATATTTGATAACTTGTCCCACTTTGGCGATCCTTTCTTATCATATCCATTGAATCCCATACCGGAGTTGTTGCAAATAGCCTCTGACAACAGCCACGCGTGGTAGTACTTGCACCTGATCACCAAAGTGGATAAATAGGCGTACCACAGAAGATACACAGCTGACCATGTACGGGCTACTTCTGATGTTGGGTCGCTTAGCTCTGAAAAAAGAATATACTAATGAATTAAATGTAAAGGGGCAAACATAACTAGTACCGTGCAGGTTTAGGTTACGCCCGTAGAAAACGTCAGAGTAGGTAAAACAGAATTTATGGGCATACAAAAAATGTCCTACAAGTTATTTTAAATTGCCTTAATTACACATAAGGCCGAATTTAGCACCAGTGAATACTATAGGTCACTATGATTTTTATCGCCTTTGTGGTCTAGCGGTCCGGTGTGGACGTTGACTACGTGAGGTCCTAGTTTCGATTAGCAAGAAATTTCATTTTTTTAATATCCTCATAAAAAACGACGTCGTCCGGGATTGTATAATATTATTATGTCCTCGGTTTGCAACCTATCTATGGGTCTAAGGCCCGGTTCCTACATACCAGGAACGAGCTGTTTTGCTTACGAATGGTCGTTTTATGTACAAACAGTACAAAATCTAACTACAGTCGTCGTTAACTCTAAACATTTTGTGTAACTATGAGCAGAGCTTCGTTACTAGTAGATAGGCAATTTACCAACAGTTATACCTACGGATTACAGTTCGTTTATTATAGGAACCTGTCGTAGGTATCTTAGGAAGATTGACTGATTGTATTTTTGCCTACTACGTAAACTAGTCTGAGATACGGGCGAAAATACTCTTACTATGAATTTTCCGGGTGTGGTTTTCTGGGTGCATTGTTATATTTATTGTAAGAGGGGTAATAGTAGACTATAACGTATATGGTTTTACATACACATGAATGTGATCTTTGTCTGTTTTATCGATGTTCTATCGACGGTACAATTAGTACACATCAAGGCCACAATATTGTTAACTCGATGAGTAATACTTCGCCATTGTTTGTAAGCAATAAAGATACGAGAGTACCAGTCCACACGTTCACCCGTTTTTCATATTTCGTAAAATGTATGGATGCGATTTAGGTGTAGATATTGCAAAATAATTAAAACCAAGGATCTTCACGACCATATCCTCGAAAGGGTAGGCAGAGGCACAACCGGAGCACCCACGACTAGCCGAAGACAACAAATCCCGCAATGTGATAGGTGGCAAGCCTATCGCCAACCGGGCACATATCCAATCCCGGACAGCATCATTTTATTAGAAAATTTTTGTTGCTTGACCTAGGGATCAGATCCGGTGTCTCAAGAAGTCAAATGCGACGCCCGCGCCGGACCGCTAGACCAAAGAGGCGAATTTAAGAATTTAAACGCAGTAAAATTGGGAGAGAACAAATTCATTTACAACATTTCGTCCTCTGACTAAACATGTATCATAATTATTTAGAAACACCAATCACAATCATGCAATGTGTCTTATGGTATTAGACAGCGAACAAGATCACCGCTCTCTGATGGTAAGAGACAACCGTGGCCTATAGACACCATAGACGATATAGGTGCGCTATCATCTTCTGTTCACACTCCTCCGTTTTTAATGTAGATTGAAAATGGAATTATATCGTTAGAAATGATAATTTTTGCAGCGCACTCACTAATTCTTAGTTATCTCTATCTTTCAACACAAGTAATAAAAAGAGACAAAACACGTTAAGTGTTTACTGCTGCGAAATCAGTTTGTAGGCGATATTTCTAGAAAAAAATAATCTTTCTTCTTTTTTTCTTTAGGTTTTGGCATTCGCGTTAGCATTTTGCCATTAGTCAAAAGAAAATTTGCATCAAATTTACTAAAATCAGGATTCAATTATAATTAGTCATAATATGTCGACATAAGTCTTATTAACAGTCATAAGTCACTATATACAAAAATATCAGGGTCTTGGGTGAAGCCGTGGCTTCATTACTCAAGCTCTATAGTGAGATTTGATGGCAACGAGGAAATACACGATAAGCTAATTTCTTCATGATTATTACATTCGTTCACTTTCACTGAACAAAATACCACCAAAATTGACTAATTTTACTCACTATAAACACGAAATTCAATAATCTAAAAATCTAATCTATTTCTTAAAAAAAAACTTTGAATCTTTTCTCTCGATGGTGCAAAAACTCCCGAGAGTATTAATCTTTACATTGGAATAGGTTGATTAAAAACACCACAAGTTATTTTATCATGACTAATTTGACTTGTCTAAAATGTTCCATCTCTTTTGTTTTTGTTTCATTGGAAAGAGATAGCATACACTTAAAGTTAAGTTGAGCAAAATTACTATCAATAATTACTTACCCGCTAATGCTGTTAAAGGATATTTTTTGGCAAGGCTCAAATATAAAACGGCTGCTGCTATTGAGCCGGCCATCTTGTACATAACTGCGAATCGGGGCGATGGCTCCGATTGGTCACTGTCTTTCTTCGTCTAAAACATTTTAAATAGTTAATAATAAAAATGAATACTTTAAACTAAAGTAAAACTGCAATAAACTACTCCAATTTAAACGCAACGTCGCGATTTATTTTTTGTCTAAAGTTAGATCATGATTTCAAAGGTCCCCTTAAAAACATTGTTATAATTTTCATAAAATTTGCAGTGAACCACTTTTTCTATATATCAGGGCTTCTCTAACTTATCTATACTGTGACGCCCTTAGGACGTGCTATTTTTTAACGTCGCTCCTTAACCGACTCAGTGCCAGAGGAGGGGGGATAGTACAAGCCCTATTTTTAACAACTCCGCTTAACCCGGCCTGCACCCCGTAGTCCAAAGTATAGTTACAAGTTACAATAAGTACAAGTTAAGTAACTGGTTCCTAAACTAGGATAACCCACTCGACTCGGTCGTATTAACACGCGACGCCCCTGGGACAGTGCCACGACGCCCCAGGACGTCGCGACGCAGTTTGGAAAGCCCTGCTATATATTTTTGTATGTGAGAGATCAGCGAGCGATCACATGGGTCTTCTGATGGTTAGAGACTACGGTAGCCTACAGACACCATAGATGTTATAGGTGCATCACTGTTCTGTGGCCAATTGTGCAAGAACATTTTAAATAATCTTCATCAAACGTATGTGAGACCACCTCAAAATCATGTCCTACTTTTGCAAAAAAAGGACCACCAAAGTCTGTTGGTTAACAGCAATCTAGTAAAAATAAATAAATAAATTTAATTAAGTAAAAATAACCGAGCAATCGCGTAACAAACATATACCTAAAAATTGTAGATAGCGTTAAAATTAATTTTCTTAAAAAAATATAGTTAATTCAAAAGCTTGTAATAAATATAAATAAGTAAGTACTTTAATTAAAATATTAAAATCTATACATTAATACGTGATGCTAAAACTTTAGACCCCTTTTTACGAAAATTGCGCTGACGCAGGAACATAAAATCTGGCACCCTTTTAGTTTATGTGTAGGAGAAGAGCAGAACGCTAATATTTATCTATAAAAACGCTTATGAAGTACATTAAATCAATAAATAAAACATTACCTACACTACCATGCATTTGACAAACACAAACAAATATATTGATGATAACGATAAAAGATCACAGATGGCGCACTAAAAATTTTGGAAACTAGGTAGTTGGTATTGAGAAATGAACATGGCGTTCTTATCAACAAGATATTAAAATTTATTATGGTCGAATTTCGACCAATGGGCGACCACTAGTATATATAAATATTTCATTTGTCTTGGTGGTACCACAGCCTACCGCCTTTGGGATAAGGGAGTGATAATGCTTTTTTTCTACAGTCGACGGTTGTTTCTTACCATCAGAAGAACCTTGTGGTTGTTCGCTGTGTTATTAAAAAAGTATATCTTTACGTCTGTATCCCCGAAGGCATTATGAGGCAAAGAAACAGACAGGTTTTCTGATATCTAGTAAGAAGTGCACTGGACGGCAAAGCTTTGCGACGACACGCTTTGGATGAATGTAAACGAGACCACTGGTGGTCGAGTGCCGTATTGTACCTAGTCCGGGTTGGGATCCACCGCCTTGCCTATTCTTGCCGCTATAATGACAATGTCATGTTCCGGTCTGGAGGGTAGTCAACGCACCTACAACATCTGTGGTGTCTATAGGACACGGTTGTCTCTTACCATCAAAACAGTGCGATTGTTCGCTTCTCGCTTAAAAAAAGCATGTAAACATATATTTCGTTTAAAAAAAATAAGTCAGAACCTGCAACTTTCTATGTTCGTATCTACGAAAGTGTATTCGCAAAAGAAAAAAAACTGCTAAAATTATAATATCTGATTCTTGGTTCCCTAAATATGTACCTGCATCTACATACATATCTTCACGCCAAGTCCCTTACGGGGTAGGCAGAGAGTATCGAGAGTATGCCAGACCTCACGATCCTGACAAACATCTTCTGTACCTACATCTTCTGCATAAAACAACAAAAGAGTTTGAAAGTTAGTTTTTTCAAGTTTAAATTATTATTTATTCTTATTTATGCAAATATTGCTTTTGTCAGTCATATTTTTGTAAAGTATGTATTTTGTAAGTAGATAATATGTTACTGAAAGGTTTGTAATGAAAGTATGAATAACTTCAAAAATTATAGACCGGGCTTGTAAACGTATTTTATTGTAATATATTCTGGTTTTTTGGCTTGTCTAAAAATGGTACGGACTTACATTAATCAGAAAAAAAAAACATTTATATATCTTACCTCAAAATAGCTTTATACAGGTTGACATTTAAAGTACCAGCCAAATTTTGAAGAACGATACAAAATCGATAAAACTCTCGATATATGAAGTAATTAAAAATTCAATATAATGTTTATAAAACCCAAATTACAAGATTAATTTGGAGTTAAGTCCGCAGTTGCACGCCCTGGCTGATGACGTCATGACTTGTACTAGGTACGACAAAGCATGACAAGTGAAGCATTTTTACGGACTGTTTTAATTGAATGTTTATACAAGTAAATATTACAATAATTTGGCTATAATATTTAAAATGTTTTACCATTTAAGCCTTTACCCCCTAGTAGGGTTGCCAACCTTACTTTATAATAACGTATCCTACTTTATTTTTGGTAATTATACTTTATACTTTTACATTCCTTAATATTATTTTCAACCTTTACTACGATGCGTAAAATAAAATACAAATTATGAAAAGTACAGTAGAAAAATGGCACTTATATACCTACTTAAAATGCATCTGATAGATTAACAAATATAAAAAAGCTATTTCTTACCTAATCTACGTTCCCGCCACTTCAGCTTTCACTGAAAGAGTTTTTTTAGTAACGAATCAAAAGTGGCGGGAAGAGAGAAAAAGAGCATAATTTTTTTTACCAAGCAATTAATCAAAAAGAAATTGTTTATTTATTTGAATTAAAATTATCTTGATTGTCAATCAAGCTTTGCAACATACAAAAATAACACAAAAAAATTGTTAGCACGTGCTAAAAGCACGCAAAATTACGTAACAACATAATATTTGAAAATTATTTTTTTTCTTCGTAATGCTTTATTTATTCCCTATCCAAACCAGTTTATACGTTTTTTGTTGTCAAAACAGTTGGCAACCCTACTCCCTAGTATTAAAATTTAGCTTTAAATATAAGTTGTATGGCAAAGGTCAGAATATTCAGAAGACAGAAATGCTTGGGATTAATTGCTCCTCTCTACAAATTATATATGTAATATATGCTTTTGTAAATCAGATTTATAAGAAAAAGAAAAGCCCGCCGAGTTTCTTTCGGCGGATCTTCTCAGTGAGTGATGACGTTCCGATCTGATGGTAGTTTTTGGAATTACATAGACGCGTCAAACTAATCTTTGTAAATGGATCTGCATTTGAATGAAATAAATTTGAAATTGCATTTAGCCCGGTACCAATAAGTTAAAGTTATATATTACACACACGTTAAAGTGTTTTAATTAATCTTACATAATCCACTACATTTTTACAACAAACTTCATCAAATTAAATGAATAAATAAAATAATATAATACGTAGGTCATACTATAAGTTTTGCGGAAATTAAAAAAGAGCATGTTATGAACAAAACATTATGTTTATTGCGTTTCAAAATAATCTCCTTTACATTTTAAACATTTTTTCATGCGATCGTACCATTTTTTAAAACATGAGGACCAGATCTGAAGGCATGTTTTCTACGTGCTGATTGAACGCTATCACTGCCTCTTCGGAGTTGGTATATTAAAACCTCTCATCAAATCTTTGATTTTGGGGTAAATACAGAAATCACAGAGTGCTAGGCCGAAGCTATGCGCAAGATGTGTGACGATGTGTAATTTTCCGGAAGCTAAACATGACTTAGTTTTGTTGGCCGGGTGTGAAGAAGCGTTATTATGGTGTAGGAGAATGCGGCTTTTTCTAACACCCTGGGCAAACAAATGGTAGAACACCAATCGGCATTAACACTCTTGATCTTTAAGAGGAATTGTATAGATGACACCAGTAGCTGAGAAAAAAAACGCGATATTTTTGTTTCTCGCCTGTCTGACTTTTGTTGGCCTGTTCTCATTTTCAAACACCCATTCACAATATTGCTGTTTTTTTTTTAATTCAAAATAATAAATCAACGTTTCGTCTCCTGTGACAATGTCATAAAAAGCATTTGAATATCCGTGGTCGTACTTCAGTAGCATCTATGAGCACCATTCTACGCGACTGCTCCGCTGTCAGTTCATAAGGGGTCCAACGACAACAGTTTCCGTTAACTTTCAATTTTCAAAGTTAACTTTCAATTCTTGGTGTAAAATTTTCTGAATTTGGCTCATACCAATCCAATAGTCCTCGAATTGTCTCATAGTTAAATCTTGGGTTTTCTTCAATTAGCCGCTTAACAGTAGCCACATTTTTTTCGATGGTCGCCTTTTACGAAATTCGTCATTTAAAGAAACTCGAATTCTCTCAAATTCAACAAACCATCGCCTCACGGTGCTCAAACAAGGTGCTTCTCCCCCAAAAGCATTTTGAAGACGAGCGGCACAGTCTTGCGGAGAAAAAGAACTTTAAAAATCATAAAAAATCTTTACTCTAAAATATGTTCCAATTAATTCCATTTTCGTTGTGTACGTAGAACTTTGATGTGTGATAAAAAAACAATTGATAAATTATTTCCGGATAATTGTTTTTTTTTATTACTAAAAAGGTTGCAACGTTTAAAAAATATAACATTCGAAATTCAAATAGTTCCGATTAGCTAGAAGTGCAAAACTTTTAGTGTGCCCCATGTATAAATACATAGATACAATTAAATAGATACTGAAATAAAATTAATAAACACCAAGGTCTGGAAATACAGAACTTAAAATGTTCATCACACAAATGTTTGCTCCTGCCGGGAATCAAACCCGAGATTTGTGATCGATCGGTGGAATAAGGCGTGTACGCTAACCTCTAGAGTCTAAACCAGTGGGGGGCAAATTACGGCCCGCGGGCCGGGTCCGACCCGTGAGAGGTTTTAATCCGGCCCGTCGAGGGTTTTTTTTTTTTAAAATATGAACCTCCTTAAAAAATTAATAGTCCAAATGTTAAAAGACTATTGAAATTTGAACAATTAAGATACCGAATCGATACTTCAAACGTATATATTGCGTATTTCATATGTTAAGACTTCATAAATAGATTTTATTTTAATAAAGGATTGTAAAATAAAAAAGTGTTTTATAATCGTAATATTTACTGCTATTTTTAGGTGTTTTAATTAACCGACCCGCCTCAAGATTAATTTTAATTTACTAGCCCGTAACTAGAGTTTTTTATAATTTACCGGCCCGCGGTCAAAAGAATTTGCCCACCCCTGGTCTAAACCAACGAGACGGACAAGGCTAAGGATATAACAAAATTAAAATTTTTTGAAAATTAAAATCGTCTTGTGTTCTATCACAATGTTTTATATTATTCTGCTAGTGGATATGAAAATTTTAGCAAGTGTCATGTCATAAATAACTTTTTAATTATAATTAAGTAAGCAGATAAATCTTAAAAAAAAGAACTACAAAAACACAACCGCATTTTCCTTTTTAGCCTTAATGAATTTAAAGAACACGAAAAGAAAATAAGTATCTTCACGCCCATATATCCAAATAAGGAGGCAGAGGCACAACTAGGGCATCCACGACTAGCCGAAGACACTAAGTCCCACAATGTGATGGGTGGCAAGCCTATCGCCAACCGCCTATATCCTATCTCCAAACCCCGGCATTATTTTTATTAGAAAGTTACTAAAATTACATTTCCTAATTTTTTGTTGCCCGACCCGGGGATCGAACCCGGGACCTCAAGAAGTCAAGTCTGACGCAGGACCGCAAGAACACAGAGGAAGGACAGATGGTGTACACATGACACAAACTCATGGACAACTTCACGCCCAGCCTCTTACGGTGTACGCAGAGAGTATGGAGTGCGCTGCCAAATTTCACGATCCTAGCATAACTTCCTGGCTTTTATTAATTACCCTTGTCATACAAACACGCCGATTCCAGAGACTCTTGACATCACCTTCGGACATTACCCGAGCGATTTGATCGTGGAACGTCAGCCTAGATCACCCCGGGTACCTACATCCATAATGTCAATTCAACGTATAAAGCGTATCCAGAGTAACATTAATAAATAAAACTATTTATAAAAAATCTTAAATTACGATAAATAACTTTAACATAAACAAGTTTGAGTTATACAGATAATAATATCAATAAAATAAGTGCAAATTATCATAAATCTGGCATTTTATTGCGCAGTAAAAATTAATATCTCGTGAAGTAGGTACATGCAATTTTTAAGCAACATAATAATATATATGTATACAGCATTTAACTTAAAAAAAATATTCGCACGACACATTCATGTAGAACATAAAACTTTTCTTTAATAAAATCCATAAGAATTTCGTCACTAAAAGTAGTCAGAGATAGTTCGGACAAACAACTTAAAAAGTTTGTGTTTTCGTATCGTGTAAATAGCATCTTCTCTAATATATCTTCTCTAGTCTCAATAAGCACTTGGGAATTCATAGTTATTTTGATCATCATAGATAGACGCTTCAGTTTTATTTAAAATGCAAGCATAGTTAAATTTCGGATTTCATTTTTAACTAGCTGTTCCGGCGAACTCCGTTCCGCCCGTTCAGTTTGTATAGGAAAAATTAAAATGTCCTTTTTCCTAGTTTCCTCCGCTGATGTAAGGGATAATGAATAGCCCCCACTGTTGAAGGGGCGGAGCGTGTCGCGCCGGGGCGCATCGCATTGCAAAGCCAAGTATGGAAAGTTGCGCCATCTAGTAGTTGTCATATGATATTCAAGTATGGAAAGTGGCGCCTCTAGTAGTTGTCGTACAAAACTTTAGTATTAAAATACCATAGTGCTCTTTTCTTAACAGTAATATCAGGATCTTTGGTCACTGCAGGCCGCAACGGGATATGCGCGCGGGGTGCCTCGCGGAAATACGCCGCGGAATAATTCGCGCCGATGCGCCCCGGCCCAGTGGGCGTTGCTCCATATAAAATGTATGCAAGCGATCTAGGCGGATTATTGCGCTGCGATGCGCCAACTAGGCGCTATCCTTAAAATGTACCTCATGTCCTTCTCCCGGTTCTAAGTTACCTTTCCATCAATTTTCAACCTAATCGGTTTAACTATCACGGCTTTCTGTTATATATATATATATTCATCTTTCATATTTTTTTTATTTTATTGTTTTTAAGGTGTATTGTACTATTCGGGACAAATACTAATTCAACGAATCACAAACCATGAAAATTGATCCAACAGATCTTGAGCTATAAGTGTTGTAACAAACCCGACTTTCTTTTATATATATAGACTAGCTGCCTATTCCGGCTTCGCTCGGATGTTAATTTTTTATTATTATAAATTGAGATGTAAGCTATCCTATCTTTCAAGTTGGATCAAACTGCACACGGTGTGCAAATTGGATTCAAATCGGTTAAGTAGTTTAGGAGTCCATCGCGGACAAACAACGTGACACGTACTTTATATATATTAAGATAAGATATAGCCTAACTGAAGACCACAAGAATGCTATATTGATGAAAATTTGGTTGCACTCCCAGTAACCTAATTTTAAGTTATCGCTGTCTTCTTTCAGCGATAGTAATAGAAAGAGACAAAACACTTTTTTGCTGTCAGATTAGTTTGAATATATTTTTATTGATTTTGTTTTTTTGGAATAATTAATGCGTTGCCAAACTCGCAACCTCGTCATGAGTTTACATATCTGGACTAATCTGACGTAATCTGATGTTCCATTTCCTTTCTTTTTATTTTATCGGAAAAATATAGCATACACTTAAATAAATTTGGTTGGTGCTGAGCAGAGTTACCACTATTCAATATGACAGAACTACTGATTCCTAAAAGCAGAATAAAAATCCACTGTATGTTTAATGTATAAACACCCACAACACACAGGCGCGAGACATACTGAGACGATGCGGCGCGGGCCCCACCTCTTCCATACATTTTGTATGAAAATCAAAGGAGTGTCGCACCTCGCCCGCGCCTCGCCTTCGCCCGACGCCTCTTGTATTTGTCCTGCGCCTTAAAGGAATGCTAACAAAGTCAATGTGCAGCCAAAACTGTGGTTTTCAGAATTTCGGGTGTGCAATACTATTTCTCCTGAAGGTACTTTTATTTCAGCACTTGCCTTGGGCTTGGATTAAATTTTTACAAATTTTAAAAGAAAAAAAAATACTTGTCATTAGTATTTTACCTCGTCATGATTGTGTTCCCATATTTTTAACGAGTACTAACCGACCCTGTGAACTTCGTTCACTTGGCACACGATACCCTCTGCAGAAGTACCATACACAGTACCACAGGATGATTTGGCGTTAAGTTATGTATGTATAAGTATGTAGGATGTACATTCCAATGAAATGGAAATAATTTTAATAACAAGTTAAGAAAATTATTTAAGTATAGTGTTTTCGGGAATATTTTTATATATGTAATTAAAATTAAATAAGTGAAGATACCTTCACGCCCATATCCCCTAAGGAGTATGCAGAGGCACAACCAGGGTACCCACAACTAGGCGAAGACATTAAGTCCCACAATGTGATAGGTGGCAAGCCTACCCCCAATCGGACACATATCCGATCCCGAGCAACATTTTTTAAACTATAAAATTGGAAAAACCAAATATTATTTTTATTGCCCGAACCGGGAATCGAACCCGGGACCTCATGCAGTAAAATCCAACAGCTGAACCGCTAGACCACAGGATATTTCTAATAATTATTAACTTAATATTCGCCTCTTAATTTTATAATAAAAAAAATCGTGCTCGGGATTGGAAATGTGCCCGGTTGGCGATAGGCTTGCCACCCACCACATTGTGGGACTTCGAGTCTTCGGCTGGTCGTGGCTGCCCTGGTTGTGCCTCTGCCTTCCCCTTCGGGAATATGGGCGAGAAGATGCTTACAAATATTCTGTTGTACCTATACGATTTTCTGCAAAAAAATCCTTTACACCATTATATGTTTTGTATAACAGAGAGCTAATCTTTCTAAATCTTTGTAATGGAATTGATTTGAGATTATCAGGTTACTAGGAATATACTAAAAAAATGACATGCAGTACAGATAGCGCGTTAATACTTTATAAAACAATTTACATTTTTACTTTTAACCTTGTCCCATGGGAATACCTTTTGTGAGCGGGATAAAAATTATCCTATTACCTTTATCAGAACATAAAGTGTGACCTACTAGACAAATTTCGTTATGTCGTCGATCGTAACGAAATTTGTCTGGTAATTATTAGTAAAAATTAAGTAGATTCGGCGTCAATTGCGGTCACGATATACACTAGTCGTTCCCAAAGTGGGCGATAACGCCCCCTTGGGGGCCCTGGCCGCCTCGAGGGGGGCGACAAGACGCCCAGAAAATAAAAGTGGCGATGGGTGACTAGAAACTCAAACTACTTCATATTTTAAAATTCACTGAAATTAAAATCTTCAAGCTAAACAACATCCATATTCATATTATACTATTGTAGAAATATAACTTATAAGATAAAATAGGATAATGGTTTGAATAAGACACGCTTGACATTGTCAAGTAGCATTATTAGTACTCTCTCTGCTAAGAAAAGTCTCGTTTAGAATATCGTTTTAATTAAATTCCAAGCGAGACTTAGGCGTTACTGAGGTTTTTAAAATAAAAAAGTAGGGGGCGCTACAAGCTTACTGACTTTTAAAGTGGGCATTAGACGAAAAGAGTTTGGGAACCTCTGATATACACAGACAGAAAAAAAATGTTTGAAAATGTGTTCTGCTGCCCCTTTTTAGTTACCTGCAGCTGTTTTTTTAACATCTTAAATGTACAGAATTAATTTTTCTATAATTATATTTTAAGCACTAGCATTTGCCCGTGGCTTTGCGTGGTTAACATCCGAAATAAAACAATTCCCCTCTTCTTGTATCGTGAAGATTCCCTGCTATTTTTAGAACATCTAAGTTCATATACTACATTTTTACTTATTTGTTTTATTTTTCCTTTTTTGCAAAGTGCAAATATAAGAAGTAGGCACCCCTTATTGGTTCGAAACCCACATAGGCAATTTTGACTTTTTCGATAGTTGGACCTAAGAACAACTCCGGCGTTTTATGATTAAGAAGCAGCGAAGGGGATACGCGAAAAGATGGCAGCTGTCTCACTGCAAGCATTTTGTTGGTTGAATGTAATTTTAAATTTGTAAAAAGCAATTTTGATGTATCTTAAATGGCAAATGTAACTAAGATACTTGTGTTAATAAGTATAAAATACTGGTAAGGAGAAATTAGATTTACAAAATAAGGTAGTAAAGTAAGCTTTGTAAAATAAGTAATAAACATAGTTTTCAGAGATAAAAATGGTTGTGGGTTATCGAAAAATAACTCCGATTCGGTGTTTTGAAAATGACGATGGTTGATAATAATAAAACAAGGACATGAAAAAAAAATCGACCACTCACCGATTCAACACGAGCGCCTTCAATGAAATCTATGTAGTCCGAGTAGAACACCACCGGTCCACACATTAGAGTCTGGAAGGCCAATGTGTACGCGAAATACTCCAACGGCGAAGGCACTTTGTCCACTACCACCGCGACCTTGTTAGAATTGCCCACTGCGTTGGAGTTTATTTCTGTATTTGTAAAATTATCTTGTAGCAAATACGCCAGGGATGTAACTCTTTGAGTGATCACCATTAATGGACCTGCAAAGATATTCTTATTGAGTCTTTATTACAAAAACGTGAAAACCAAGTCTTCTTTGAAAAATCATCTTCTAGCCCATATCCCCGAAGAGGGCACAACCAGGGCACCTAAGACTAGCCGAAGACACTAAATCCCACCATGTGATAGGTGGCAAGACTATCGCCCACCGGCCACATATCTAATCCCGAGCAACCTTTTTTTTTATTACGAAATTGGAACAACCACAGTTTCTTTTTGTTGCCCGACCCTGGATTCGATAACGAAGTCCAAGACCGACCGCTACAGCACAGAGGTGATCTTCTTTGATGCGAAATTTTAAAAGGCACCCTTGAATCTGAGTGGATGGACACAAGACATCAACCAGTAGACTGGAAAGTGTAGAAGGATGGGAAACGGAACCGGAGATCCCACATCTAAATGTGAAGATGAACAAGAAATAATGCTGTGATAATGACGAGGAAGTGATTTGAATATCCCTTTCATACATTTTACACGCACCATAAACGTATTTTTGTGGGTAAACGTACATTAAAAACAGCACACTCTTAAGAAACAACCAATGCCTAATTACATCAAAGTGATAGATGCGTCGCCTTATGCGACCCTGTGGCCTAACGAGGAAGTCTACTGACTACTCTTACCCTATGATAGCATAGGTAAGGCGAGGAACAGGCAATCCCTAGTCGCCAACTGTGGTCCAGTGATCCCATGTAAGACTTGACTACATGAGATCCCGGGTTCGAACTCCGGGTCTAACAACAAAAATAAATTTTTGTTATCATGTTTTTTTAAAAAAAAACAACGTTGCCCGAGAATGGATATGTGCGGCTGACGATAGGTTTGTCACCTTTCACATTGTGGGACTTAGTGTCTTCGGCTATCTATGTCCACCCTTACGGAGATATTGGCGTTAAGATACAGGTAATCCCTATCCGGCCATGTAAGCTATTCAATCAATGCTCGCCTCTTAAGAGCTGTTATAAAAAAGGGGAACCCGGAACACTGGATAAACTTGTCCCTGTCACATTTTAGTTTCATATATGTCAAGAATTAATCTGTTGCCAAAAGAATCCAGAACAACCTGGATATTTAAATGCCAAATTTTCGTGTCACGGAAAACCGTGAAGCTATAGTACGAGTAGGTATTACTGGAGGCAGGAGGACGGAGGTTACATTTCTAACCCAGACCTGTAGGGTTACTCCCGAATATCGATTTCATGCAAATTGGAAAGTTGAACCGGATTTGTCATTGTAGGTACTCTAGTACACAGTAATAACGGATGATTAACATTTAGTTACGTACAACCAAATTCAATGAATCGGATAAAATCATCTATTGTTTATATATCGCATTAAACTTTTAAAATTCGCTAGTATTGTGTTCAAGAGTACTTAAAGTGACAGATCCGATTCCAATTTCCAATATTGCACTTATCGAGATTCAAAAGTAACCCTACTGATGTCTATTTCCAAATATTGCATTTCATTCTAATTTTCCGTCCTCTCTTTCGGGTTGATTTTGTTAATTGACATCATAATATTCTCAGATTTTCTAATTTACCTTTCTAATCGTAATCGTATGATGGTAAGCGACATGGCCTAAAGACACTGCGCATGTTATATCAGCCTCATCGTTCAGATGCCGGAATGCTAAGCCTGATGTCCAAGTCTACTGGCTATCCTATCTCTCAGACCCCAACACCACAATGTCAGACATTGTCATATTGGTGAACAACCTATACAAGTAGTGCAAAGCACTCTACCACCAGTAAACGCTATCAGTTTATAGAAATAAGATGAAATACCTAAGCATGGAAAAGTAAAGCAAAAGGTCTCAGGATTAGCCCAAGATGCTATTATTTTCTTACCACGTTACGATTTGATCATTCTTTTATAGGACTAGCGGCCCGGTAATTTTTGGCATGAATGACATAACACAACAAAACAAAAAAAGAAAAAAACAACTGAAAAAAGTTTCAATATGTCAGCACAATCCCCATCTGAAAAAAGTTTCAATTTGACTGGAAAATACCCATTAACAAAATAATCCGTCATTTATTGAATTCATTTGTTGCAAAAAATGTGATAAATGAAGAACCGCTAGACCGATTTTACGCAAACTCACATAAACCATCTACTAAATAGTCCGAACAAAGCCTAAACATTTTGTTCGGATAGGTGAGCCCGTTCTTGAGTTATAAAATTACAAAGAAAATTGGCATTATTATATAAGCAAGAAAGCTAACGATTTCGAGAATCCCACAAAAATTTTATCAACATCCCACTAGTACTCTCGAATTCACATATTCGAATTCAAGATCTCATGTATTCACGACAGTGTCGACACGGGACTACTAGTCCCCAGAGGGGACTAAAGTGAAATTATATTTAAGTCAGGTGTCAGACGGTAGGTTCTTTGTTTTTATAGCAGGGATTTTTCGTGACAAGTATCCTTTCAGGACTTACTTAAAAATCTTCATTAAAAGAACTTCCCCAATCATAGAGTATCCAGATGCCAAACTTCAGTGGGGCGTTATTAAAGTGTTTCTACATTTACATCGCTTTATCATAAAATTTAATAGTCGTTAAACTTCAAAAAACCGACTTCAATTATTTTATTACCACATCACGATTTGATTATTCTTTCATAGAAAGACTAGCTGATGCTCGCAGGGTTACCCGCGTGGTTAATGGTCGAATAGGAGCATTTTTTCGAGATAAAAACTATCCTATGTGTTAATCCAAGTTACCCTCAATGTGTGTTCCAAATTTCTTGAAAATCAGTTAAGAAGATTTTGTGTGAAGTGGTAACAAACAAACATACAAACATTCGCATTCATATAATTCTTTTAAAGAAAGATAGCTAAGGATTCCGAGATGGTCCTACATAAATTTTCACAACATTCCAGTAGTAGTTTTGAATTATACTTCATAATGCATAAATTTACATGTATGTTGACATCATGGTCAACGAATCAATGTCAATGATACATATATGAATATGTTATGCATTATTATATATAACTCATAAACTTCGCCTCTATGGTCTAGCGTTACGGCTTCGGACTTTACTTCTAGAGGTCCCCGATTCGATCCCCGGGTCGGGTAACAAAAAAATAAAAAATGTGTATTCAATATTCAAATAAAAATAACGAAGCCCGAGATTGGGTATGTGCACGGTTGAAGATAGGTTTGCCATCTATCACATTGTGGGACTTATATTCGGCTAGATGTGGGTAGGGATTTGTCCTCTGCCTACTTTTTCGGGGATATGGGTATGAAGATAATTTTTTTAACTAATAAACCACTTGTATGATATTGATAAAATGTATATGGTCCCACGTGTATGTTTGTTACGCGGTTACTAGTCTAGTCGACAAATTGAAAATAGTACAAAATAGAGACACTACTCTTAAAATTATGTGCTCATTGCTGATAGCTCATTGGACGGAATGACGTCTAGAAAAATGTGCCAAAAGCGTGTATTAGCACATAAAAAATGCGAAAGTTATAAACAATTAAAGAAGAAAAAAAAATGGCATTTAGTTTTTTGCCAATATCCAATAAAATATAAATATTTAAGAAATTTCAAAAAAGATTCTGAAACAGGAAGATATTTCCAATAGAAAACTTCTAACTCCATTATTTATTATTCTATCTCCATTATTTATTCATACATACATACACATCTTCACGTCAAGTCCCTTACGGGGTAGCCAGACCTCACGATCCTGACAAACCTGTCGTGCTTCCTTCACATTCATTACCCTTTTCATACAAACACGCCGGTTTCGGAGACTCTCGACACCACCCTCGGATAATATCCCATTGATCTGATCGTGGAATGTCAGCCTTAGTCTCCCGGGTACCTACATCCATCCACATTCGCATTGTATATCTGCTTTGTCAATCTTTCATCTGTCATTCTTTCCATATGACCGAACCAGCTGTGCATGCCCTTTCGCATTTTAACACCAACACTTTCTTTCAATCCCATTCTTTCTCGGATCTCACTGTTACGAATGCGATCAGCGAGCGTTACACCACAGATTTTCCGTAGTGCTCTCATTTCGACCGCATTTATCCTACTTTCATGCTCTTTCTGACATACCTAACTCTCGCTTCCATACAATTACGTTATAATAAGCACTGAATTATGCAAAGCGAGTCTAGCTTTTTGACTCAAAACCTTGCTTTGGAATAGCTTACCCAAACGCTCCATTCACACTATTCCCTGAACTCATTCTCCTCTCTACATCCGCGGTGTACCTTCCATCCCTGCTAAAAGCACAACCAAGATATACAATTTCATTCACTTGTTC
>NJDC01000891.1:44311-59556 GCA_002245475.1 Calephelis virginiensis | reverse complement strand
AACCCCACCCAACAATTCAAGTCACCACACATAATTACTTTTTCATTTCCTTCAACCATATCCAGAACATCCCTTACAGAATCCCAAAACTTTTCCAGGTCATGAGTCGAAGACGAGTTGACCGGAGCATAGGTTGCTACCACAAAAACTCGCTTGACTCCTAGCTTATTACGGACCCAGAGCAGTCTCGGACCAACCAAACCATACTCTTTCAGGCCTGAGGCTAAGCGAGACGATAAAATGATACCCACCCCAGCGCTGGCGTGATCGCTCTGTGATACACCAGACCATAGAGCCAACCTGCCATCGGGGAGATCGAAAGTATCACTCGCCTTTCGCTTAGTCTCCGTTACACACAGTAAATCCAGGAATCTCTCGTCCATTACGTCAATCAATTCATTCATCTTCGCTTCCATTCCCTCTCTTACATTCCACGTGCCTATTTGACACTCTCCACTACTCGATTCGCCCATATGGGCCTGGCGTGATGGGTGGCATCGCCGCATCTGCCTCTTTTCGTACCGACGAGGGCGGATCGGTACACGTCGCCTCCAGGGAACGCCCTAACCCGCTCTGCGGTACTTTTTCGGGCCAGAATTGCAGTCCAATGGACTGGCAGGGATCGCGACGTGCACGCTTCTGGCCAATGACCAATTTTAATTTAACACTGAAAATAGGTCTGCGCGCGACATATTTAGGTTGCGCGCGTGGCGTCAAAAGCTAGTACGGCACATCAATTAATTTATTGAAGGCATTGAATTTTTTTTAAACTTGAAAAAATTATGGTATGTTCTGGCTTAACACAATAAATAATTTATTCCTTATGGAAACTTTACTCAAAGTTAATTTTTCAATAAGTTGAACAATTGTTAAGTTACGAAATTTTCTCGAACTACTCTTAATTGTAAGTGAAAAAAAATGTTTAAATAATGGTCGTAAAAAATTTTCGCTTCGTAGAGCCTTTCTTACATACATATTTAATAAAATCGTGCCATAAAAGTTAAAAAAATATTTATACTATGTTTATAACAATTTTTTTACTTGAACGATAATGTCGTTCAAGTAAAAAAAATGTTATAAATTGGACTGGATTTTTAAATATTTCTTAGTTTTTTTTATTTACCCTCTGCACCCCGATCCTTCGTCTGGAGCGTCGCTTCGCTGCGACACGTCGTTTTGGAGCAAGAACAAACTTTTTGTTTTCGTATCACGTAAGCGATATTTCCGCAATGCATATTTTTTGATCGAATGCCTACTTATTTTATGTTAATCACTTTCTGATTAATCAAAGTGTTTCATAAGTGCATAGAGACTATGTTTCATACATTATTTTTCATCTCAATATTATTGTTTAGGTTAATCATGCATTCAAAACTAAAAATGGCATCTGAGGTTGGTAGACCAATTTCTTTCGGGGCAGGTTGAATAGTTAGTCAAATAACCCTAACTATATTGAGAGTTGAAAAAATCTTATAAGTAAATATTTTATCAAATTTTTTAACAATTTTGCTGTTTCAGAACGATGAGGACATATTAAAGAACAACTAATCGAGCTGATACACTAAAAGACGTAGTAGAAAGGGCTTGTTACGCAAAATTTTTAATAGTTAAATAGTTTTTCCATCAATGGATGCCGTTTTATTGACTTCCTGTATTAAAACACAAAGAATATGTATGTTTTAGTAAAACAGTAGTCAACCATTCCCGGTCTCCCCTACTTCTTTAAAATTAAGCTGCAATTCGTGAAAATTCCACCCGACATACGTCATGTCTAATATACTTACACTTGCAAGTTAAACAAAACAATTATCAACGGGTAAATGGTCGATAATGAAGAAAAGTGGAACGTTATCTATGTATGAAAATGTGTAGGCTGACGACTCCTTGAAGAAAACTATAGGTATAACCTTACGAAGACTGAAGTTGTTAAAATTTTTGAAATTATAGATTTTTAAGCGACTTTAACAAGATGATAATGTTATTAATTTTACTGTATATTTTTTTATTTCATTTTTCGTATGTTTGTTACACAACTCTTTTTGGAAGGTAAGGTCATTATTCTGAGATTAATGTGGTTTTTGTTTGCAGTGTTATGAATTAATAAGTACTAGCGTCCTAGTGTCCGCGGGGAATTCAACGAAAAAGTCTATTATTATTTTTTTAGACTTTTTCTAAAATCAAAGTAGCCTACGTTACTGCTTATTATACCAGCTATCTGACAGTGAAAGTCCTGTCAGCATTGGTATAGCCGTTTTAGAGATTAGCCGGTACAAAAAAGATACCGTAGATACATTTAGTAAAAAGCGGTTATTTAAACACAAACAGACAGTCCAATTTTATTTAATAGTATAGATAGCTTAAAATCACTACCTAGTGGGTTGTTAGTAAAATGTATGTGAAACTATCTCGGTATAATTAGCAATTTTTCGAAAAAAATATAATTTTTCTTATTACCTATTTTTAATTTTCAAATCGCGAAGTAATCATAAAATAATTGGATTTTTTTGCAGTTTTCCTAATTATAATATTAAAATTATTATATAGCATCATTTGCACATCATAACCGGAAACGACACAAATTTAAAAATTCGTTTATTTTTTTCAGATGGGAGAGGAAGAATTCCTGCGAGTTACCATAACAAATAATACGAGATTGGCAAATGCGCATGTCTCACAGAGTAAGAAAAATAATTTGAAGTACCTACACGCCCGTATCCCCGAAACACTTGGTAGAGGTTTACCCATAATTAGCCAAAGGTACTTAGTCTCATAACGTTATATCCTATTACCAACCAGGTTCTCATTTAAGCCCGGACAAAATTATATTTTTTAAAAAATAAAACATTTTGAGTTGATCGACCCGGGAATCAAGCCAGCTCATCTAGTCAAAGACCACACAGGACCACTAAACCACAGAGGAGAATGTATTAAAAATCTGTAATGACAACATAGTATAAAACGAAGTCGCTTCCTTGGTCCCTGTGTATGCTTAAATATTTAAAATTATGCAACGGTAACGCTTACGCAATAGATAAAGTGATTGAAGAGGAAGATTTATATGCATGTTTGATTCCCGTGCGAAGCAGGGGCGGGCCGTTAGTTACAACTAAATAAGTCAACTTTTCGGGTAAAGTGGGAATTCGTTACATACCTGTTATATCTAACGAATAATCAGCGGTGTGGTAGATTTGTCGATGTAGGTGAAGGCATGATAAATAAATCATTGAAGTGGTCAGGATTATACTGAAAAATAAATATTATGTTAATAACTTGGCCTCCCTTACATTGAGCACTACTAACAGTTTAGTGGAGAAAATTAAGGAAATTATCTTTTCCATTTTCCTTGCAGTAGGAATCAGTTAAAGAAAAAGTATCTTCACGCCCATATGCCCGAAGAGAAAGGCTGAGGCACAACCAGGGCACCCACGACTAGCCGAAGACACTAAGTCTCACAATTTCATAGGTAGCAAGCCTATCGATAACCGGGCACATATCCAATCCCGAGAATTTTTTTTTATTAGAATATTTGAAAACCCACATTTTATTTTTTGTTGCCCGACCCGGGAATCGAACCCGGGACCTCGTCAAGTCAAGTCCAACACCTAGACTGCTAAACCACAGAGGTTTGTTTGTAAATCCCTACCCTAGCAAATCGCTGCTTGAAAATCACCCATTCAATCTATGCTCCCCTCTTGCTGCCTGTAACGGAGTCAGATGGTCTATTCCACGCGGAGGACTCAGACCAACATGGGAAACCCTCGGCGATGATCGGCGACGTTGGAAATATACTTAAGTACTAGCCATTCGACCTAAGATACACATATATCTAACTAATAAAAAACATGACACGGAGGATCCAGGATTATTCGAGGATGGGGTGGGAGGAAAAAAAAATGTTGACAAATAAAGTACGAAAATACGCAATTCAGATGGTTTAATCTAATTTGATTTCTATCGCAAAGTAAGGGTTAAATACAGTGTCTAGCACGCCGTGAAGGAGCTCTGTACCAAAAATACATTTTGATACATTAGCACCTCTAAGCAAGGCCAAATGAAGCGAAATTTATTTGAAATTCTTCGAAGCTAATGATGATTACAATTTCTTCAAATTTGCTGCCTTTGGAGACAATAGTAAAACGAGTGGCACTGATTGAGTGACTGAGTGGCACTGATTAAGTGACTGAGTGGCACTGATTGAGTGACTGTGTGTCACTGATTGAGTGACTGAGTGGCAGTGATTTGCTTATATTGTTGCCGAAAAGCCTAACGTTTATTCATTTTAAATAAGGGGGGCCTCGCATCATTTATACGGCTGACATTGCGGTAGCTACACCCCTGGTTTAACACATCTTTATCGACCGAGCATACAAACTATAATAAAAAATAATCATTCCAAAATTATTGCTTTTTGTAAATCAGTTGCCGAGGTTTAGTCGTTGCGAAGAAAATATTCCGCTTGGTTACTAATCTGCTTTATTCGTCACAACAATTTGACATTATTATCAGTGTTATTAAATTTCAATTGAACCGCGAACCTACTCTAAATGGCCATTAAGCGTTCATACAAACGCTGGCCATGAATTATAGTACGGCGTTTGCGTCATCGCCACAAGAGGCAAAGGTCTGATTTTAATTTTGAAATGAATAATTTATGGCAGTACTCTAACAAGGAAGATATTGGACAACTTATATTTAATCATAACACATTCCAGCATTCCTATCGTAAGGACTTCTTTTGAAAGTTTCAGTAGGGGTAGAGTGCTATATCCCGGGTAGGGATACACAGTCCTATCTATTCTTGCCGCAAAAATGACAATGTTTTCAAACAAATGCTGCGGATAGATCAAAGACTGCATTACATATCTTCACGCCAAGTCTCTTAGTGGGTAGGCGGAGAGTATCTAGTATTAAAGTCACGATCCTTGCAGACGCTGTTTAACTTCCTTTACATTCAATTACTCTTTTCGTACAAACATGCGTTTCGGCTTCGGAGACACTTTGTACCACTCTCAATCAACTCAACCTGATCAATCTACTCAATTCGATCGTGGAATGTCAACCTAGGTTTCCTAGGGAAACTACATCCATCCATATCAAAGATATTGCAGTTATAATTTACTCCGTGTTGATCCGTTATAACATAGATGTTTGGATGTGAGGCTAGTAGGTACTTTCAATGCCGCTATTCATCGCCAGGAGTCGGGTTTTCCCCATGTTCGTCCGAGTCCTACGTGTAGAATAGATCACCTGCCTAACAGTCAGCTAGCTCGTAAACGACGAGCAAATGTCAAATTACTAACACTACTAGTAGTAGAGTGATTTACAAAAACTTGTCTGGTTAGGGAAATGTCAGTATCATGTTCCAATCTGGGGAGTAAAGTATTAACCTTACTCTCAAGCCACTCCTGTGGTTGCAGCAACGCACTTACAACGTCTAGGTATAGTGTCAATAGACAGCGGTTGTTTTTTTACCATTAGGATAGACTTTCTTTCTTTAGTTTCTGGCATTCGCGTTAGCACTTTGCCATTAGTCGAGTATACATTTGCATCAAGTTAACCGATTTACCAAAATCGGGTTTCAATTATTCAAAATTAGTCACAAATTGTCAATAAAAGTCATCTCGGGTCTTGAGTAAAGCGATGGCCTCATTACTCAAGCTCATATAATGAGATTTGGCGGCAACGGGGAAATACATGATACGCTAATTTTAATTTCTTCATGATTATTTCATTTCTGCACTTTCACTGAACAAAATTGTGCCAAATGCCACCAAAATTGACTAATTTCACTCAATATAAACACGCAATTCAGTAATTATGAAAAAACTTCGACCATTTTTTCTCTCGCTGGCGCCAAAACTCTTGTTCATTTTCTTATCGTATAAAAAAATATATACTCACTTTCCCATTAAATGTTGGGGTACTGTTTTGAGCAAAATGTAAGTCAGCATTGGTAACACTGACAGGTGCACAGATTGCCTGAAAACAAAATTAATGTCAACCTCTAATTTCAACATTGACACCTCAAAGTACAGGTAAAATATTCTATAATCTGACATTAGTACATTGTGGAAGATGCCTTGCCCCACAGAACATACATACTCTGTACCGAAAGCCTTGCCCTTGTAAACAACAGAACGGAAGTCATCGTTTTCCAAACCTATTTTGAACCGAATTTTAGCCTAGAAATAGCTCGTTGGGATCACATCACATCGATCTCTGCATCTAATCTCTTTTTTCACTTTTTGAAAGATAAATAAATATCCAACGTATTCATTAAAAAGTTGGCAAAACTGCTTTACTCTGTGTACTTAAACAGCATTTGAACCTGAACTCATATTAATTATTAATACTTTAAAATTCCCAACCAACAGACTGATTACTGATTAGTATTTGAAGTAAAATATACAATGCAATATAAATCTTATTTTGTAGATATGAAGTACGTACGTATCGAAACGTGTTTATATGATATACGTTGCATTAGCAAACAAAGCAATATTAAATCGACACAGAAAATGAAAAATATTAAAATACGGGTCAGCTACCCGACAGACGATGTCCTATCTTAACCAACTGCCAGTTAAGTAAAATTTATTATTTCATAAATCGTTAGGTTTCTAAAATATTCTAAGGTTCTGCTAAATATTTTTTTCTTCTAAGAATCTGCTCCTGAAAATAATTAACACAACAAAAACAGAATTGATGAAATTGTTCCAGCCGTTCACACGTGATGCGATAACAAGTAAGATAGACTATAGAGATTCATTTTTTAAATAAATCATTGCTATAAAAAAAGACGGGTTGCACTCCGGGAGTGCCGGCAGAAGTGGAAACTTGAATATTAACATTGTGCATTTTTGATATTTTGGAATGATAGTACCTACTCTCATTTATGCACAAATATTATTTTTATATCAATAACCTGTGTTTGGCTTGACAAAAATCGTTAAAAGTAAGACTACGAGACTAGGAGCGTCGTCATATCGTCGAACATTGCTCGTCTACACATAAAGCTTATTTTCAAGATGGAACAAATAAAGCAATGTTTTTGATATTATACGTATCTGCTACCATGTTGTCTTGTGAGAATATAATGGTAGGTATATTGCGGCGTATTATCCATTGCGAATCCTATACTCTTCGGAAATATCTAAGCAATACAAAAACAGCAATGAATCTACTTTTTATTTTAGATCTCGCGCCGTCTTACTCGCGCATTCGCCCTGCGCTGTCTTACTCGAGCATGCGACCTGCGCCGTCTTACGATCTGACAATCTGACGTGAGTTTAGAAGTTTTTACCCATTCCAAAAAAAGTGCGCACCGCCGCTAAAGAAGTTTTCACTTCAAAAAAACGATAGATGCATTTTTTCTAAATATATGATGTCTTCATTGTTGTTTGTTCCAATCATTTATTTGTTCAGATTATCAATGTTTTAATTTCGGGCATTTGCACTACGATTAAGGGCGAGGTGACATTAGCGCGTCGCGTCGTCGCTGCGCGGCTTTCTATAAAATACCTAATCATAAGTTTCGTTGCAACGACGCGACGCAAATCTCAACGCATCAAAGGAGCCTCACTCTAAGTCACTCATACTCATGTTTCTTTTACCAAGAATGGATAAAAAAATGTTAGAAATTCACAACAAGAAAATGCAGAACCAGTATGTCCTCGATATTTTTAACTGATATACATGACGCTGGTGCTGATAGACTGATTATTAAATTTTCGATTGCGAGAACTATGGTAGGTATACTCTTCTCAAAAACATGATATTTAAATATATTCTGAGTAATGAGTATAAGCAGTATAAGCATGGATGCGGGTGGGGTAGGGGGGCATAACTGTAATAATATGCTACGACATATACTACGATAAATCTAACTTCGAAAAAAATCTTAATGTGTTCATTAGAAAAATTATGAATGAAAGTTATATATATTTATTAATTATTGTTAGTAATCTATTTCTATATAACTCAAAATATAAACACATTGTATTTGCAGTTTTTACAATGTTTTGTTCAACATCGCAACGACAAAATGTGATCAAGCTGAGTTTACTTGTGAATAGTGTCGCTGCGGTTTTTTGTAAGTGCGTCGTCGCACCGACAAAATATCGACGTCGCGTCGCGGTCGTTGCTTATACGCTAACTAATGGTTGCGATGACATTTCGATACCGGCTTTGTGGGCTGTGTCAGTGCCTCGACGCAACCACACACCAAATACTTTATAGGACAGAGGACTGACGCAACTTTGCGTATTCGATGCGGTCGGAGGCTAATTCGTGGTGTCGGTGGTGTTTGCTATGTGGTCGGTATCACTCATGTCGTCGATAACGATGACAAAATTTATTCCGTGTGAAATCTACGGTTAGTTTTAAATATAAAAATTGCCTCATAGCCACTTCATGTATTTGGAGTTGTCGTATGTGTAAAACAAGCCTTAGAGATTATCTCAAGGGCCTATAAAATAAATAAACGAGTCAATCGTATATAGACGAAGGGTTTTAATATTAGCCTCGCCAGATAGAAATTTAGATCGATTGACTTGATTGCTCTCAAGGACTTTCGTTTGTATTTGATCGTAACGAATTTTATCTGACCTGTAAGAATACTCTTGAATCGATATTATGTAAATTGGAAATAGCGAACCGATATTTCATTTTAGGTACTCTTGAACACAGCACAAGCGAATTATTAACACTTAGCTCCCTAAAAAATTCAACAAATCTGATAAAATTATTTTTTATTATTGTTTATTATTACATAGGAAGTATCTTCACGAAAATATCCCCGAAGGGGTAGGCAGAGGCACAACCAAGGCACCCACGACTTGCCGCAGATACCAAGTCCCACAATGTGATGTTTAAAAAATGAGAGAGTAAATGATTAAAGAAACTGGCAGCTGGCTCTTGTACTACTGGGGCCAAGATACAAATTTATGTTCATCTTACCATAACTATTTAATAACTTCTGTTCTGTGTTTTTCTGTGAACTGGGAAGTAATAAATCACTGCTAAATCTATACAAATAATTAATTTAAGACAACGATATAGACTCCAATTATACATATATTTGATTTTTTTATTAATTTATTTTTTAATTAGTTTAAAAAATCTTTGCTTTCCTTGGCAGCTGAAAAGGACAAAACCGTAGGAATAATGTAGTGTTATATATCTAGTTGTAAAACTAAATAACAGTTTTCATTTAATTTTATGATGTAAATGTAACTTATTTTTAGAGACGCTTTAAAGCTATGGACTTATATTTAGAGGCTGTATAGTGCAATTTAAAATACTTGTGAGTCTAACGGCCGCATTAGTGTCAATTAACATTCAGCCTTTAATTTCGACTTAATGACTAACTATCGCCACCGGGGCACATATCCAATTCTGAGCAACTTTTTTTTTTATTAGAAAATTGGAAATACCACATTTTTTTTGTTGCCCCACTCGGGATTCGAACCCGGGACCTCATGAAGGCAAATCCAACACTTGAGACCGCTAGACCACAGAAGTGATTTTATTATTACATAATAACTAAATGCTACTATTTCGCTAGTTTTGTGTTTATGAGTACCTTGAAGACATATCCGATTCCAATTTACAATTTGCATGAAGTTGAGATTGAAAATTAAACCTGAACCAATGTGAGAAGTCATTATTGAGTATCAAATATTAGAGTTAGTTACTGATACAAAAAAACTGGTATCACAAAAGCTTATTTTAAAAACTTTTTTTTTATAACATTATTATATTCTAAAAGTTGCTAAATAAAATTATAAAATATATTAATGGTAACTAAACTAAAAGGAAACTCGTTCTAAAGTTTTAATTAAAGGGCAGCACTTACTGCTACACCTAGAACCTCCTATTAAAAGTTATAGTGTACTAAAACAATTGAGAAACACTTCACTGTCCCATTCCATTACAGAGCAAGATAATAATTCACTCTACAAATGATTTTTTGCTATGTGTTTTATGGTTCATTGTTAAAAATTCTTGCGTACACTCATCACTATCCCAAATAACTGCTAATTTATTAGGCCCTTTCCAAAACTAACATACAGTGTAGTTTAAATACATAGTTTAATTAAAAATTGGCATTTAACTTAACAATAGCTGAAAACATATATAAAATAGGTTGGTACATTATAAGATTTTTGCTTAATAATACAGTACTTCGAGTTCATATGGTGAAAATTATATTATAGATCTTAAATGCTGTATCACAAAATCAAAACATGTTTTTTTTATTCTCAAGCACAAAAGAATTTCAAAATGATATATGTGTTTTTATAAAATATTATTATTTTATATTAAATATATATTTTGCAAAACAAAGTTTAAGCACATTATTTAATGTAACTAGGGATAATATCTCACCATATGATCTCTTTTTCTACAAAACAAAATTTATAATAATAATAAATTACCCCAGAGGCATGGATTTCCCAATTGCAAGCTTAGATAAGTAATTATCAAAATATTAAAAATGTTTTGCAAAACTTACTTTCCGAAGCAGAAATATCCCATGAGCAACCCTATAACAAGGCACAATGAATGTCGGAATTCTGGCGAAGCAAGTTTCAATGGTTTCCGAAACAGTCTGGCTAGGCATAGTGCAGCTATTTGTGCAATCAAAAAATTAACCTAATGGAAAAATAATACATGAATTTTATGAAACAGAATAAAAAATGATGTGCTAAGGTGATTATTTATATTAGCTCAATTACCTCAATTAAAAATACTAGCCATGCTGCTTTTATCCTAAAATGTAGATAATTTGGTTATGTATCACTATTTAGTTATGGAAAATTGCAAAGCCATTCATGCAGAAATCTTAAAAAATCTAGATACAAAATGATTTATGAAAAGAACAATTACTGTATTTCAAATGTGGAATTTATTTTATTTATTATAAATATATATAAATGCCTCAATAAGTTATAATTCTGCAATTGCTGTATGGTATTATAGTTACAACAGGGTACTAATGGCTTAATCATATATAAATATTAAAATAAAATAACATTTAATGTAATGGGTCAGTAAAGGAACAAAATTTAAAAATAACAAACTTCAATTTTAAAAATCATTACAAAGTCGTGATACAAAAAATGTAAGTTCTAAATAAATTATTTGCTCTTAAATAAAAAAAGATATAGTTATGTACCTATTCGATTTTTTAGTGTTAAGTACATTCTGTAAAATAGGTATAATTTTTCGTACTTACCAAATCCACGGGAAGTCCAAGTTTATTAGATAAAAATAAAAATATTTGGCTACCATCATAGTAATCGTAATAATTTGATGACATGGTTGAATTATTAACAAGTTGGTTATGCAAGTCTTGTTCTACTTCAAACTCGAAATACAGAATGTAGTCGAGTGAAGATAGTTCTTAATTTATATTCATTTTGAACCTTTTTCTCTATCAAAAACTACTAGTAATCTCAAAAGCCGTCGCTGTTCCTTGCCTATAAAGCAATTCTTTGAAACACCAAGTAGTTAAGTATTGTTAGATACGTCCACTGAGTACAAAAGCAATTGCCTTATTTATACCGATATAAACTAGTACACATATCACATCTGTCCATTTACATTCAATCTACACCAGTTATATCTGATAAAATTTACAAATTGGTATTTGTAAACCAAATTATTATGACTTCTTGAGTCGATTGTCGAAAATGACAAGAATTGTCAATCTCAACTGAAAAGTCAGATGTCAAAATTTAATGATGCCAGGTCGTCGATTTTTCCCCCAAGTCAAATTTGTAAGATTTTGTTTGTGTTCAAAAGTTTTTTGGAATCGACGGACGGACTACGACACCACTCAAGTCTGATTAATTCAGCGCTATAGTAGCTCAAAGCAATGCTGCTGATAATATAAAACTTTATTGGCAAAAATAATACAAACTGTTTACAAGTCATTGCATGTTTCTATTAATACATTCATATTAACAGTGCAGAATTTGTTAAATTACAGAGTACATTAACTAGAACTTCACCCCGAACTGAAACTTTCATAACAGCCAATAGATATGCCTTTTTTGTTTCCAACATTCCGTCATCCATCGTTGAGTAGATATGTTAACAAAATTTTAATGCAAAGCACTGGATTAGTGGCTTTAGAGTAGTCCAAAACTAATGTATTACACGACATTCTTGCATACAGTTCAGACATGAAATAATTTTTTGTCTTGTTCTCAATCACAGGAAGAAAGAAGCGGTCCATTAAAACACAGAATCCCGAGGGCGCAAAACTAATAGACGAAGTAATAATCATTATGATTTGACATATCATCACATGTTTTATGTTTTTGTTACGCATTGTCTGCAACAATGAATGGACTTTTATAGATTATATTTTCGTAAGGTAGTTCACGTATTCCGAGATGACTCCATATAATATATACGAGCGGTATATTTATTATCATATGTCCATTCATATACACAGTCATTAAAATCGGGCATTTCCTAATAAACATTTTAATGTTAACATTATACGATTTACCGCCATTATTTTATTTTATACTTTAATTTAAATTTTGATATTACTACTTATTTATTTTAGTTTTATAATTATTTCCGAATATATTTTGTATTTCTCATTATATTAAATTGTATTCCCTGTGTTTAGGGAAAAACCATAATCTGGTCTAGCTCATCTATAATTATTTTTTAACTACCTACCTGCATGTTTTGTTTATATTATTGAGACCAGATTCGTTTATATATTTGTTGCTTAAGTGTTTTTTTTTGCAATGTTTGATGTAAGGTAATATAGGTGGGGAGTTTCAAAAATTGAGCACAATAGTGTAAAATTGTGTTTTAAAATTTCACATCCATGTAGTGTAATATTTTTAATGGGGTTTCAAAGGAAATCTTTTCTAGATTTCGAAATATTACTTTGTCTTTTATTAGTTGTATTAATTAATGAAAAAAAAATATAAAATGAGACAAATGTGATAAATTGGTCAGTTTTGTTACTATGTTCAATCTCCAAAATAAATGAAACTATGATGGGTTTTCCAAATCCAATACACATTTAGGAACAGTATGGTCTTTTGCTATGTATATTTAATGAAATTAAGCTTATAAAAATAATAAAACTCTCAAAAAGTTAAAATTTTTTTCAGGTTTGTTACCAAACGTCCAAAAACAACACTTGTTTTTCATCTTATTACTGAAATTATTGTCAGCCTTTCAAGAACTAAATCAGCTAATCGAATGTGTTTTGATCTGAATAAATGCAAATTTTATTTTAACATTTAGTGGATAAGGGTACAAATATATCTGATTTTTAGCAAGTTTTTTAGGGGACAGTAACAAAACGAATGGCAACAAAATCGTAAGGCATAGTTCACAAAGATGTAATTATAATTAAACATTTGTTTTATGAGTACCTAATATCGAATATTTCTGATAAATAAACACATCAATATTGTCTAGGAATATTTTTAATTTACTTAATTATCTTAAAAATTTATTGATGATAACATCTAACATATGCATATTTTTATAAAACCTCTTTGAACTTATTATTTTGCGTTTTTTATGTAACAATTTTATACTGATATAAAAAAAACGTACAATAATAGTAAAACTAACAATGAATGCGTTTCTCAAGAAACTGAGAAATAAGGAACTTAAATCAGTTATGTGATAAATCAGTAGGCTGTAAAACTACCCATGACATTTATTATGGTCCTACAGCGATTTTTCATACTTTGGATTTAGTGAAACTCCAGTTAGACCAAGACCAACTTTTAATAACTTATTTTATAAGTACCCTCCACATTTATCTTATAATACACAACATCATCCTTCTTTTGAAAAAAATTAAACAACTTATAAATTCTGACAATAATTTAAACTAATGACATTATTTTTTGACAAACAATTAATCATACAAGGACATCCCTATTTCATAAGCATAATTTCAATTATTTAACTAATAGAATTAGCTTATAATTTTTTTACATGCAAAAGAGAATAAACAATTTTAATCAAATTATTAAAACATGCTTTGTTAATAGTGATTTCGATTAACGAGTAATGAATACAATTATTTTATTATTACAATTTTATTTAATTTTAGTCTAGCCTCCGCAGCTGCCTGTCTAGTCCTGGTGCTTTCAGAAATCCCATTTGAAGATGTTTGGTATTGTTCATCTATCTCCAGGGCATTTGACCACTCATCTACCTCAGGATCATGCAAAAATTCATCAACAATTTCGGGTTTTGACATTTTAGATGTTTCATTTACATCTAGAATGGATTCTTTTGGTGTAACTCGAATAAGGTGACGTCTATTACGTCGGTATTTCTTTCCTGAAGAATCTGTTACGAAGTATGAGCTCGGCTCTTTAGCTTTGCCTTCAACACGGGCGCGTTTGTAACGGTTATTATCAGTAATTATTACAGAATCACCAGAGTGCAAGTCTGGTAAGAACTTAGCACTTCTGTCATAGTAAGATTTAGTCTTTTGCTGTTTAACCAAAATGTTATTATAGTCATTACGACTATCACAAATCGAACGTAATTTATCATCGCGAATGGGGAGTCTAGTGTTCAGTCTACGACCCATTAGTAATTGTGATGGTGAACCTATTCCGTCTCTTGGAGTTGCCCTAAAGTTTAACAATCCTACATGGAAATCTGTTCCAGACGAAATAGATTTTTTTATCATATTTTTAATTGTCCTTATACTTCTTTCACTTTTCCCATTAGATTGAGCGTAATGTGGAGAGCTAGTTATATGTTGAAAACACCATTCTTTACTAAACCGCGAAAATTCATTTGAGGCATAAGCCGGTCCATTATCTGTAATGAATTCTTTTAGTATACCGTGCCTTGCAAATTGCTCTTTAATAGCACACTTACTATTGATACTTGTTAGTTGATTCACTTCTATGAAATTAGAATAATAATCTACTAGTTAATAAGAGATAAAATTTATTTCCAAATTGAAATAAATCAGAACCTACTTTAACCCATGGTATGTCAGGAATCGTGTGAGGCATGAGTGGCTCCCGCGAGTGCCTTGGGGAATGATTTTGGCAGGTCGAACACCGACGCACTGCCTCTTCTATATCCCTAGCCATGCCAGGCCAGAACATGACTTCGCGCGCATGTCTTTTCCAACGGTCGATACCCAAATGTCCATCATGTAGACGAGTTATCATTTCCGACCGAAGTTGTTTAGTTTACCTTCCACATACTCAAAACACTCT